>MU751037.1:61786-82240 GCA_026770625.1 Nicotiana glauca | reverse complement strand
ATTTGGGTCGCATGAAATGCACACCCGAGTTTAAGAAGGTAAGATTATTAAAGACGCGCCTAAAGAGACTAACGCCTTATTATTTTGGGGAAGGCCATGAAATTCGCTAAACAGCCCGTCCCAAAAACTAAGTATTTTAATATATACACTTATGAGGGCCCCGCAGCTTGTGCGTTTTATTTGGTGAGGCTCGTCTCATTTATTTTAAAAGGATCACCCTAAAGTGACTATATTTTTTTTATTTTTTGTTCGTCACTAAAAATAAAATAAAAAAAAGTCCTAATTGATTTACATACTTGACAGGCTGGGGCCTCTTATTAGTTATTAGATTACAATATATGCTACCGGAAAATTACACTCGAACTTGTAAAAATGAAAAATTGTTTCGTACCTTATTCTATAAGCGAACTACTAAAGCTGAAACTATAATATGCATACGATATTGAAAAAAATATTAAAATAAACTAACCATTCTCTAATTAACTTAAACTAGCAGTATTAGATGAATTGAACCGTTGGAATTAACTATGTGTAATACAAAAGCCATTTTTTGAATTTAATACATCAACGCTTACAAACTGACATCCTGCTAACGTTCATCACTAACATTAGTTACTAACATTATTCAAATTTCTATTTAAAATGATGTTATTTACTCAAGTGGCCTCGCAATTTCAGAACTAGACACATTAAACGAACATGCTGATTTCCATTTGAACTATTTGAACCTGTAAACTATTTGAAGCTATTTTACGGCTAGCTGGAAACGCATTAACTACACTATATTTCATAACTAGTAATCAACAACTAAGATTAATTACAATGGATATTCACATGTTTGTAGAGATAGATTCAACAGTCCAATTTATACACTTATAAGTCAGTTGCAAGTAAAAATTCTACTCAATATCCAGTTAAAGATGCGAGAGAATTCAAAAGGAAACTTGATAGCATTTCATTTCATCTCCAACTTCAGGTTTACATCAGTACATGATTTCAGAGTGTGTACCTGGATAATGGAAAATAGAAGGAGGAGGAGTAGTCAGCAGTAGTAACACAGCAACAATAACTGCAATAGTGCAACAAGAACGCAGGAATCAACCACCTTGAAACCCGAACCCAAACTTGCTTAAAACTTTTCTACTGAATTTCTCAAGATCTTTTCGATTTCTTCTTCTGATTTTTGTATATTCTATGTATATCCCCTGGATTTTTCAGAATATTTCTTAACGTTTTTTCTTGTTCCTCCTCCCCTTTTTTTTCTTTGAACCCCAAATTATCCCTTCTATTTATAGAAAAAAATTTCGAAAATTTCAGATTTCCTTTTTATTTTTTATTATTTTTATAATTTTTTAATTAAAATAAATCCCACTTATTTTTTGCTTTTTATTTTTTATAAAATAAATCCCCAATTTTTTTTGCTTTTATATTTTAAATTAAAACTTTAATTACTTTTATTTTTTTAATTTTCCACTTTCTATTTTTTAAAAGAAAATGCCACTTTCTTTTACTTTTCTTTTAAAAATTCAACTTTCTTTTACTTTTGATTTTTTTAATTTTCAGCCACTTTTACCTTTTATTTTTAGTCCAACTTTCTTTCCTTTTTTAATTATTTAAAACCAACCGAAATAAAAAAAATATTTAATATTTTCGGAATTTTTTTTAAAAATAATTTTAAAAAATAATATTAATATTAATAGTAATAATTGACTTTTTAAAATTTATATTTTTATCTTATATATAAAAAAATAAAACAAAAGCTAAAATATATAGAGTGAAAAATTTAAATACGGTCAAAAATTAGGTGTTCACAACTACTGAAACCACCTGAACTACGAGGCCTCTTGGCCTCCCCCTCCTCACGCTCCTGATTGTGAAACAGCTCTAATCATCTAGCAATATTAACCACCTCGTCAAACCTCGCACCTAACGTAATCTCCCAAGTCATGATGAAACGTAGCCTATAGTTGAGGACATCAGTGAACCTCCTAATACTCTCCCTCTCAGTGGGAACCACCTATACCGCGTGACGAGCCAACTATGAAAACCTCATCTCATATTGGGTCAATAACATACCCTCTTGGCGTATCTTCTCAAACTACCTACACAACTCCTCTCTGCGAATCTATGGAACAAACTTCTCTAAGAAGAGAACTAAGAACTCATGCTACGTAACTGGTACAACGCCGGCTGGCCTGCTCAACTCATAGGCCTCCCTCCACCTGTAGGCTGCCCTTAACAACTAAAAAGTAGTAAATGAAACTCCATTGGTCTCCAAGATGGCCGCTGCTTGAAGGATCCACTAGCACCTATCTATCAAATCACAAACATCCTTTTATTCGGCCCCACTGAACTTTGGAGGCGTAAGCCTTCTAAAACACTTCATTCTCTTCTACTCCTCATCACTCATAGGTGGGCCAACCTGAGCCCGAGTAGCTACAACCGGCTGGGCTGGTAGTACCCCCGGTGTCTGGAGTCCTTGAGCTACCTGCTCTAGTATACGGGTGACAGGAGTCTGAGCACCTCCCTTGGCTTGAGATGTGGCTGGTGTAGCTGGAATTGAGACTGCTTGAGCAAGGCTCATTTATACAGTCAAAATCTAGGCCAAAGCCTCCTGAAGGCCTGAGATCACAATGGGCACAATCGGTACCTAAGCTGGTCTCAATGGCTCAACAACATCTGGTGTCTACTCCTCAGCTAGAGCAATTGGTGGTTCCACAGGTGCTGCTCTAGCTGTAGTACCTCGGCCTCTATCGTAGCCATGTCCTATCGCGACCCTAGGTTGTGGTAATAGTGGTCGTCCCCCCTGATCCTGTCGCACGTGTCCTCACCATCTGTGAGAGTATAAATAATAGAAGTGCAGTTTCTGGAATCAATAAATCTACACGACAAGAGTATAAGAAAGTGAAGTTTCCTAATGGTTTGGTAGCCTCTCGAAGATAAGTACAGATGTCTTTGTACCAATCCGTAAGACTCTACTAAACTTGTTCATGACTCGTGAGACCTAACTAACCTAGAGCTCGGATACCAACTTGTCACGACCCAAAATCCCAACCTGTCGTGATGGCGCCTAAAATATTATTTGGCAAGCCGACAATCACATAACAATTACGCATTTGAATTAAAACATGGTTTAATAAGCTCAACAACTAGAAAATCTCATAAATGTCTGATAAAAACAATTGTAACTCAACTACAACCATCCCAAAATATGGTGTCATCGAGTACATGAGAACTACAACATCTCAACATAAAACAAACTCTAGTACAACTGTCTGAATAATAGAACAATACATAAAAATATGAAAAGAAGGAGAGTCAAGGTCTGTGGATATCATGGAAGCTACATTGAAGTCTCCGAGAAAGTACTGGGAACAAACTAACAATCACTATTTCTATATGTACTTGGATCTGCACACGAAGTGCAGAGTACAACCGATCCAATATACTCAATAAGTAACATGACTAATCTTGGGATGAAAGTAGTGACGAGCTCAGAAGGTTACAGTCAGAACCAATATAATGACAATATAGGTAAGATGATGGTATGAGTGATGACACAGATGATGCAGACCAGATAGAACCAATAGGTGCCTTCAACGTATTTGTATGTTCTATTTCTGAGGCCTTAGCAGGAACTAGTGTCGATATCTGCAAGAAGAAGGAACCATGACCAACCACTAAGAAAAGGAAAAAGAAAGCGGATGAGGGGCCTCCTCTTAACCTAGAGAAGACCATGATGTTTGTCGAAATAAATGTGAATGGAAAGCCCATTCGGGCGATGATAGACACGGGTGCTACCATAACTACTTAGACTCAAGTTAGGTAGAGCACCCTGGTCTAGTTGTGGAAAAGGGCGGAGGTCGTGTCAAGGCTGTCAACTCACCATCTCAGTCAGTGGGTGGAATAACCAAAGGGGTACCGGTGAAGCTTGGTCCTTATAAAGGAAAATTCAACTTGTGTCTGGTGATCATAGATGACTTAGAGTTGATAGTTGGATTGGAATTCTTGAGGCAAGCCAACACCATTCCTATACCTTATGTAGACATGCTACTGATGATGGGAGAAAATGGGGCTAATCCCTTCATTATCCCATGCACAACCATAAAAATAGTCGCGGAGAACATCTCGACCTTGCAGTTGAAGAAGGGAGTCAAAATACATGAACCTACATTCCTGGCTACCCTATGTATTGAAGATATCGAACTCTCTTTGGGTCCCGTTCATGCACCCGTGAAGGAGCTGCTAAAGGAGTTTGAAGACATCATGACACATGACATGCCAAAGTGACTCCCGCCTAGGCGCACTGTGGACCATGAGATTGACTTGGTGCCGGGTGCAAAACCACCTGCCCCAGGCGCCTTACAAAATATCACAACCCAAACTCACCGAGATTCAGAGACAGTTGACATAAATGTTAGACACGGGGATCATTGTTCCCTCGAGTCCCCTTTTGGGTCCCTTGTGCTGTTCCAAAAGAAACAGGATGGAACCCTACGGCTTTATGTGGATTATCGGACCTTAAACAAAATCACTGTGAAGAATAAGTACCTTATCCCTGGAACCAATTCAACCATCCTAGCAATTCACATAAACACAATTGAATATAAAATAAGCAATGAATGGGGGAATGGGGCTACAATACTCTCACTACTGGAAAATGGACCTATGGCAACACTTGTTTGGCAACGGTTTGTGAACCTTTGCCATAGACCAGCTATAGTAACGTTTACAACTGTTACAATAGAATTTGGGTGGTATTAGTACACTTTAGCCATCAAATCGTTACAACTGTAACAAAACCGTTGCCATAGACTTTTTTTCACAACAGATGTGTAACCCGTCCCAATAGACATATTTATGGCAACGGTTTTGGAAAAAAAAACCTCTATGAGAACGGTAATTCATTCCCTCCTCTTTTTTTCCTCTGAAATTTGCTGAGCCCGCCAAATCAACCCTCATTTTATATATTTTAATTATTTTAATAATATAAATATAAAATTAAAACTTTCTTCACCCTTTTCCCTATAAACCCACCTATTAGTATGTCGGTACATCCAAATAGCCTCTCTTTTTTCTTTTTGCCTTAGAAGAATTCATCTCCTAAAATCCTCCCTTTCACTCCTAAAGTCCAAAACCAACACCATAAAATTCAAAGATCTTTCAACTCCTTGTAGATTCATTTCAAGGATAATTGCTAGCCTTCCCTAAATCCCCAAATTTTAAAATTAGTTTTGTGCTCGAATCAGAGAAGTAGGGAAATTTAAAAGGCAGTGAGGCAATGATTACAGGTAAGAGATCAAGTTCAATAGTGAGAAATCTTTAACCCATAAGATACTCTGTGAGAAACCAACTTCATGTGTATGTTTTTTTCTTTTCTAATTTGGGTATTTTTTTAAAATCATTCCGTTCTATTTAATTTTAGGGTGTGAGTGGTGTAATTGATATCGTCTTTTTTGTTGATGCTTTGAACCCAAATGGTTAGGATTTTAAATTGGTTAGGGTGTGGCTAGTATGGGTCTAAATTTCTTTTGGTAAAATTCTTTTCCGTTGATGTTGGATTTCTTGTTGCATGAGCTATTAAGTTGGGTAGTTTGGGTCTAAGTAATTCTTCTTGACTTGATGGAATCAAATGATTAAATAAGAAAAGTCTGAAATTCTTTTAATAATTAATTTATATAAGTATTTTTTAATTATTTTTGTTTATATCCTTTAGAATATTATTCTGACATGCTCCAATTTTACAGGATTTAGGACCTAGTAACATTGTTGCAGCTGCTGAATTACTTGAGAGAGATTTGAGATACTTTTGTTCGGTTTGTTGTGGCCCGATCCTTCTCTAACATCCTCTTCTGGTTCGGCCATGCTAGATTTTGAGGTAGAACATCAAATTTCTAATCCAACCATGCTACATTATTTGTTCTGTTTTTTAGTGTTGGGATTTGCGTTCTTGCTCTTTGATTCGAACTTTCCTGTTGTTTGATGTTCATATCATCTGT
Source organism: Nicotiana glauca (assembly GCA_026770625.1). Classification (NCBI taxonomy): domain Eukaryota; kingdom Viridiplantae; phylum Streptophyta; class Magnoliopsida; order Solanales; family Solanaceae; genus Nicotiana; species Nicotiana glauca. Next base: position 76,241 of record MU751037.1, on the reverse strand, counting down.
TGGTATTTTGCTAGCAAGTAGCGCCATTATACAGAAAGGCACCTTAAAAATCATCTTTCTATGCCAGATCTTTTTCCCATGGGGTCTTGTCTTTAATTTTTATCCATTCTCCATTAGGAGGGAGAAACACATATAATAGATGTGGGGCATAGAATGAATAACTAATTTAATCAAAACAACCCCCCTCCCAACTGTTACTAATTTACTTTGCCATCCCTGTATTCGTGCTGTTAGTTGAGCAAGAATATCTCTGAAATATACCATTTTTCCCTCCCAAAATAGATGGGGCATGCCAAGTATGTCACATGAAATTAAGCTTTATTGAAACATGTGATTCTTCCAACATCCTCCACTCTTGATATAAGCTAAATTGCCAACAGTTAGCACATAAAATTCTTTTTTATTGATGATTTGACCAAAGATTGAATTTCTTCATTATCAATTCAAGAGACATTATATCACCATATCAGAATAGGATACTGTCATCCGTATAGCATAAATGAGTATAGACAGCTTGGACTAGTGAAATAAGGTATGAATTAGCATTCTTAAGCATTACATTCTCAATCATAGATCTTCTTTTACAAATTCAAATTGTTTAGGGGACACAATCCTTTACATCAATGCAACCTGTCTTTTACATCAAATTTTGGATAAAATCTTAGACAAGAATTTGCTTAAACTTACAGGTCTAAACTCAGAAGTGATTAGGTCTCTTGGTTTCAGAATAAGAAATATTTGTTTTTGCCTTGGTGAAATTATGTACTTGTCCATCTAGAAACATATAGAAGTTAATTTTATATGGTGGATATTTTGCAGATCTGAAGGTGATCTATTTTGAGAATCAATTATTTTTGGTGAGATTCCTATTGAATTGGAAAGGAAAAATGATTGATCTTTTTCTATTCTGTTGGTAAATCACATTCTGATTGTGTTTTCTTGTTCTGTGTTTCTTTGTTAGAAAGTGGTTTCTTGTGAAAAGTTGTTTATCATTGAATGTTGTTTAGGGTATTACTGTTTACTGTTCATTTTCTCAATATACTCTGCCTTCTTTTTCAACAATTGCACCTGCTCACTCTCCGTCATCTTGTTAACATTCAGTGATCATTGAAATCACTAGTTTAATATTTCATATTCATTAAGCCATATAGAAAATAAAAGAGATACCACTAACTCCATTCACATAGGGGCTCCAAAGGTTATCTTTTGGAATCAAAATATCTGAGCTTATCCTGGCCACTTAGATTTATATAATTGTTAATGTCAGATAGCAGAGTGAACTATCCGAGCCTCCTCCGGGGTATCAAAATTTTTGGTGATCTATTCAACTTATGTTCATTCTTGTCTGGAATTTTGCAATACCTCTTTACTTTTGTAAGATAATTGTCCATATTTGACTGTACTATGTGGTTGCTACCATGATGAGGTATATGCTGTTGATATGGTATATTGCTTAGCTCATTGGTGTAACAAAGAAACGTAGGCTTGTTTTGCTTGGTGCTTGGATTGAAATCTTATTTCTTACGATTGTTAATCAGCTTTCCAGACCTAGAGATTGATAAAGATACTAATATTACGATATCCTCCCAAACTATTGTCAGAGATTTTTTAAATTGTTTTCCGAGTTTTCTACAATTAGGATTTTGTGGAGGAGATCAGTTGCAGTAGTTAAGAATTGACTGTTTTCATAAAACAAAGATATAGAGACTGATACGTTTCCATTACAAGTTTGGAGCTTCTCTAGACCACTTAGTCATAGCCTCATATGCAGAAACAACCTTCTAGCTGTTGAAAAATGGAATCGATGACTCTTTAGCCAATAATTTGGAAGCTCAAACACCACAAACTTTACAAAGAAATAAAGAGAGACTTATGTTTCTTAATCAATTTCCTTTACCAAAAGATAAAACAATTCTAAGCTTTCTCATTCCTCTTGCAAAAGCATAAACTCTTCTCCAATTTTTTCCTCTTTTTTTGGGGTACCCTATTGAGTGGCTAAAACATAGAAGCAACCATTAATTGATTCAAAAAAAGCAAATGAATCATAATTTTTAGAAAAAGTCAATGGTAGTAAATAATATGTCCAACAAACAGCTAAAAGTTTTATCACACATAATCACTCAACTGTCTAAGTTACCAAATTTGAAGACAAAACAGAAAACTAAACTACTGATGAGGAGATGCAGTAGAAAATGGAGGAAATGGAAGAGAGGAAGCAACAAAGAATGCAAGAAAAGTTGAACGCACAAAAGGGTGCTATGGAACAATAAATTACAAGATGCTAAGGTTCAATGCTTGTTCACCTGAACGTCATCGCACGACTTCAGCATCTAAACTAGAATTACGACTTGATGCAAACATGCTGAGGGAGCTTTCTCTGCACAACAAGATGCTATTCAACTAATCAGTTCCCCAACTACTGGAGTAACAATCAAGAACAATACGTATCAAATATTATACCTCTTATTCTATTTCTTCTTCTTCTCCTCATTCATTGTGCTGCTTTTTCTACCACTGATCTCTTTCTCTCTCTCACAAAGTCAAATTAGTCTAGTAATTTTTTTACTTTCCCTATGGCACTTAGTCACTATGTAATTATGTGGTTGCGTAGCTGAGTTCATGTAGAATTTTAGAGGCTATGCCTATAGAGAATTTCTTTGACTCTCTTTTAAATGATATGAGTAGAAACAATCCCGATCTTTTAAACATTTTTTTCTTCCTGACAATACCTCTCCTTCAACCTTTACTATGAATAATTAGAAAGATAACTCTAAGTTTCAAATGACATAGATGCCATGGTCATAGGATTTTTTAATACCCCCAAGATGGTATTAACCAAAATGATTAGTGCTTGCCGGTTAATATTTGGACTTGAATATTCTGAAGGTCGTTTGTTAAGATATGTAAAGCATTAACACCGAACTGGCTAGTGTAGTACCTTGTTGTCTTTATAATCAGTTCGGAGTAAACCAAAACAAACAAAAAAAGGTGTTAGTCCGTGTTCTATTTTCTTTAGTCATAGATTTTTGTGAATATGAATCGCCAAGAAAACTTGCATCAGAATGGCTTTATAAAATATTTTGCAGATAATTTATAAAGCAATCCTTGCTTTCGTATTGAGGATTCATATACTATCTTTAACCAGTTTGATATTGAAGCTAGTTGTTGCTGCAGTTATCTACGATATGCCACCTTGAGTCTCAAATTTCCAATTTTGGCATCACTGGAGCTGCATGATACATGGACAACCTTATATTTATAAAACGTTTAGTCCTTAGGATACTGTCCCACATTATCTGTGTATTAACTTCAAATACTATGTTATAGGCGCACTTATCATGATATTTCATATTGTGTTTGGTGGTAATATATTATTGATTGATGAACTTAAGTTTGATTTTCTTCTTCTTTTATATCTTTGAGGCATCCATAGTTTTATGGACACTGATGCGATAGCCAAATTAGTCCATTGCAATAATAGGTTGTAACAAATTTATGTGATGTCTTACTCACTAAGTTTGGCTTCCCAATAAAGTTTGGCGCGCTTGTATTGTTGTTGCGGAGTGAACATATATTCATAGAATATTCAAACTTTCTTGCCTTTGTTTTAGTCTTGAACACTCTGAATATTAGTTATTGATTCATGGCCTAGCTTGACTGACTTCTTTTGAATGTCATGTCCTTTTCTTATTTACTTGGCATTTTGTACTATGAGCATTCTTAGACCGGATTCTCTTCAAGGGTAATGACTTTATTAATTTATCCTTTTTTGTAGGTGGAGTAGATCAAGAAATGAAAGATGAAGGCAATGAAGATTTAGAATTTTGAATTGCTATAGATGAATGTTTATGGAATTTTTCGTTATCAATATTATTTTGAAACTTAATACTCTCTTAAAATTTATTAAACTTATGCACTTGAGATAGAATATTTTGCTTTATAAATATATTAGCTTGTTGAAAAATTTGGATTATTAATTATTTCATTTTGTGATTTATTTAAATTAAGTGTATTATAATTTCTAATATATGTAAATATTTATTTACAACAGGGGTGATATTTTTGTTTCAACTTAACTGTTGCAATAGCCGACTAAAACCGTTGTAATAGGATAAATGATGTTCCAATAGATAATGTAAACCGTTCCAATAGGTCCTGTAACCGTTCCAGATGTTCTATAAACAATTCCAATAAGTAGTTAAAACCGATGCAATAGCTTTTCCGTTAATATCATACTTTATGATAAACCGTTGCAATAAAAATAAAACCGTTACAATAGCTTAAAGAAACCGTTGTTATACTCATAAACAACCGTAACAATAACATACATAAGTGTTCAACTAAATAATATGGTAACGGTTATGAACCGTTGCATACACAGTATAGTAACATTTTATAACCATTCTAGTTGAAAAGAATAATCATTCCAATAGGAAAAGGAAAAACCGTTGCGATAGATAGCTCTATAGCAACACTGACTGAAATCGTTCCAAGAACCGTTCCTATAGCTCTATTGGCACGCGACCTGATGGAACAAACTCTAAATCGTTCCCACACCTCTATGGCAATGGTTTAACTGGCTATTGGAATGATTTTCCATGCTTTACCATAAACCAATTTCTCAGTAGTGTCTAAACGACCGGCCAGGTCATTACATTCTCCCCCTCTTAAACAAACGTTCATCCTCGAACGGGTCTAGAATCATACTTGGAGTCTCAAATAGGTGTAGCTAGCTGCTCCAAATATCCCGCCCGGTCTCCCATGTATCCTCCTCGACTGTGTGTCCTCTCCACTAAACTTTCACTGAAGCTACATTCTTTGATCTCAACTTTCGAATGTGTCGATCCAAAATAGCCACCGGCTCCACATCATAAGTCAAATCTCCATCTAACTGATTCGTGCTGAAGTCCAAAACATGAGACGGATCACCATAATACTTCCGGAGCATGGAAACATGAAACACCGGGTGAACACTCGATAGACTAGGTGGTAATGCAAGCTTGTAGGACACCTCTCCAATCCTCTCAAGTACCTCAAAAAAACCAATATACCGAGGGCTATAATTTTCCTTTTTCCCGAACCTCAAAACATCCTTCATAGGTGAAACTCTAAGCAATACCTTCTCTCCCACCATATAGGCAATATCACGAACCTTTCAATCAACGTAGCTCTTCTACCTAGACTATGCCGTGCGAAGCCGATCCTGAATAACTTGACCTTTTCCAAGGCATTCTGAACCAGATCCGTGCCCAACAACCTAGCCTCTCCCAGCTCAAACCACCCAACTAGATATCGACACCACCTCCCATATAAGGCCTCATAAGGAGCCATCTGAATACTCGATTGGTAGCTGTTGTTGTAGGCAAACTATGCAAGTGGTAGAAACTGATCCCAAGGATCCCAAATCCATCACACAAGTGCGTAGCATATCCTCTAATATTTGAATGGTGTGCTCGGACTGCCATCCGTCTAAGGGTGGAATATTGTACTCAACTCAACTCGTGTGCCCAACTCTCGCTGCCTTGCCCTCCAAAACTACGATGTGAATTGCATGCCCTGATCATAAATAATGGACACCGGCACACCGTGAAGATGAACAATCTCGCGGATATAGATCTCAGCAAACCGCTCCGAAGAATAGGTAGTCACAACTGAAATGAAATGTGTGAACTCAGTCAACTGGTCAAAAATCACCAAAATAACATCAGATTCTTTAAAGTCCATGGGAGCCCAACGACAAAGTCCATAGTAACCCGCTCCCATTTTCACTTAAGAATCTCAAGTTTTTGAAGCAAACTACCAGGCCTCTGATGCTCGTACTTCACCTGTTGACAGTTCAAGCACGGAGCCACGTACTCCACTATATCTTTCTTCATCCTTCTCCACCAATAGTGCTTCCTCAAGTCCTAGTACATCTTTACGGCACCCGAATGAATGTAATACCATGAATTGTGGGCCTACTCAAGAATCAACTCACGTAACCCATCCACATTGGGCACACAAATTTAATCCTGCATCCGCAACACCCTATTATCTCCAATAGAAACCTCCGTGGCATCACCATGTTGTACTATGTCCTTAAGGACAAGCAAATGGGGGTCATCATGTTGACGCTCTCTAATGCACTCATATAAAGAAGATCAAGAAACCACACAAGCTAGAACCCGACTAGGCTCCAAAACATCTAACCTCACAAACTGATTGGCCAAGGCCTGAACATCTGATATTAGCGGTCTCTCACCAATTGGAATATATGCAAGGCTATCCATACTCACAACCTTTCTACTCAAGGCATCGCCCACCATATTAACCTTTCCTAGATGATAAAAAAAATGGAGATAATGCCTCCAAATCTTCAATGCATGAACAATGGCTACCAACTCTAAATCATGAACGAGGTAGTTCTTCTCATGAGGATTCAACTAGCGTGAAGCATAAGAAATCACCCTACCCCTCCTGCATCAAGACACACCCAATACCAATTCGAGAAGCATCATAATACATCGTATATGAACCCGATGTTGAAGGCTAAACTAGAACTGGAACTGTGGTCAAGGTAGTCTTAAGCTTCTGGAAGCTCTGCTCACACTCATCAGACCACTTTAATGGAGCACCCTTCTGGGTGAATCTAGTCAAAGGGGCAACAATGGATGATAAACCCTCAAAACGAAATGACGATGATATCTGGCCAAGCCAAGAAAACTCCGAATCTTAGTAGCGGAAGACGTTCTGGTCCAACTCTGAAGCGCCTCAATCTTCTTCGGATCTACCTTGATCCCCTCACTAGACACCACGTGCCCCAAGAATGCCACAAAATCAATCTAGAACTCACACTTGGAGAATTTGGCGTAAAGCTTCTTCTCTTTCAATGTCGGTAGTACAACCCTCAGATGTTGCGCATGCTCCTCCTAGATACGTAAGTACACCAGTATATCATCAATGAATAGTATAAAAAAAGAATCAAGATATGGCTGGAACACACAATTCATCGGATGTATAAATGATGTTGGGGCATTTGTCAGCCAAAAGACACCACAAGGAACTCGTTGTGACCACAACGGGTCCTGAATACCGTCTTCAGGATATTAGAATCCTGAATCTTTAACTAGTGGTACTTAGACCTCAAATGAATCTTAGAGAACACTCTAGCATCCTGAAGCTTGTCAAATAAGTCATCAATGCGCGGTAAAGGGTACTTGTTCTTAATTGTAACTTTGTGCAACTACCTATAATTAATGCACTTTCGCATAGTACAATCCTTCTTTTTCACAAACAGAACAGGTGCACCCAAAGGCGGCACACTTGGCCTAAAACATGCTGAGGCGTGCAGCCCAATCCACAATAACACTCTCAACTTTACTCTTAGGCCCAGCTCAGTCATCAATCTCTCAAATATTAAGGGCTCACAATCTCATACTACTCAGCCCAAACAATAATAGCATGATATAACAATGAATAATAACGGAGACTGAGATATGATATGCAAATGAATAAACATGACTAAGTACATAATTGTAGTTAAATAAATAACTCAAACAGTAGAAATAATCTCACTGGGTCCTAATAGAATAAGCATATAGCCTAAGCATGATTTCTAACATGAATTACAGCTCAATTACTCTAATACGTTGGAATTATACGGATAAAACAAGACTTGATGTCAACACAATACAAGAATCCACCCAGATTATGATTACCATGGTACACGCCCACACGCCCATCACCTAGTATGTGCATCACCACAAACAACTCCCATAACACATCTTTCAAGGATTTATACCATCAGTTCCAAATTTAGAAGTATTACTTACCTCGAAGTGCGCAACTCAGTGCTCCAATAAACCCTTGCCTTATAAACCGGCCTCCAAACGACTCGAATCTAGTCATAAATAATTTGATATAATCCATACAATCCATAGGAGTCGATTCCATACGATAAAGCTAAATTCTTTAACCAAATTCAAATAGTCAACCCAAAAAATTAACCCCGAGCCCACACCTCGCAACCCGATAACGTTCACAAATTTCGAACACAAATTCAATAACGAGTACAACCATACCTAAATCATCCAATTTCAACCACAAATCGAAACTCAATGGGTATTCAATACTAATGGATAAAAGTGATCAAAAGTTTCTTACCCCTTGAATTATGGTAAAATCCCTCTCAAATATAGCCCATAACAGAGCTCCATAAGTCCAAAAATGAAGAAAAGACTCAAACCCTCGATTATATTAGTCTGACCAACGATTCTTGCTTCTGTGGTCTCACCAGCCACACCTGCAGCTGCTTTCATTAAGCTCTCGACCAGCCGCTTTTGCGGCCAAATCTTGCTTCTGCGGGTCTGCTTCTCCAATCCAAGGTCTGCTCCTACGGAGCCTTCTCTACATTTGCGACAATAGCCTCCTAGGCCAACATCCGCTTCTGTGACCAACCGCTCGCACCTGCAAGCTCGTAGGTGCGGAATTTTCCTCCCACTTACTTAACCACCCAGCTCAACTCAGGACCGCTACTACGATCCCATGAACGTTTTTGCGGCTTCGCACCTGTGGCCAAAACCTCGCATGTGCGGTTGCATCAGAACTGAACATAACAGAAATTCCTTAAGTCAAATTCTCAATTTGATTTCAATCTGAATCACATGGATTCCCAATTTCTAAAATCGATGGCTAAACTTATTAAGCCAACTCCGATTGACCTAAAATTTTTCACACAAGTTGTACATGAGATAGCGGGCCTACTCCAACTCCTGAAACCACAATCTGATCCTGGTATCAACAAAGTCAATTCACGATCAAACTTCTCAATCTTCCAAACCTTCAACTTTCCAACTTTTGCCAATTTAAGCCAAAATAACCTACTAACCTCCAAATCAATATCCGAACACAGTCCTAAGTCAATCACCATACGGATCTATCAAAACCATCAAAACTCCAGTTCAGAGTCATTTACACATAGGTCAACATCCGGTTAATTTTTTCAACTTAAGCTTCCAACCTTAGGACTAAGTGTCCCAATTCATTTCGAAACATTCCCAAAACCAAACCAACCATCCCTGCAAGTCACATAAACACAATTGAACATTGAAAAATCCATGAATGGCAGAACGAGTCTACAATGCTCAAAAAGATCGGATGGGTCGTTACACTTATGCCCGTATGGAGCTGTAAAGACAAAGGCTAGACACTTTACCCAAGACGATCCAAGCAGCAGAATGCCTTGGGGACTATAAAGTGGAAGCTCAGAGGGATAGGCCTCAACCGCCTACCTATGGAGGATACAAATAGGGCCATCCTAGCAATTGTAGCCCTAGAAGAAGTGGAGGAGATCAAAAAACAACCAAATTTAGGACTCCTTCCTCAGGAAACAATAGTGATGATCAGGGAGGAAGCCTCCTTCAGGATGTTGTCATTGCAGTAGGACACAATGGAACAATGAATGCCCAAAGGCATAAATGAATGCCCATCAAAATTTTGATGATGGGACGGATGACGATACATATAATGCTGACTAGACAGAACCAATATGTGCCTTCAACACACTTGTTTGTTATATTTCTAAGGCCTTAGCATGAACTAGTATCGGTATCCGTAAGAAGATGGACCAATGCCCAACCAGCAAGAAAAGGAAAATGAAGGTAGATGAGGGGCCTCCTCTTAACCAAGAGAAGACCCTGATGTTCGCCGAAATAAAAGTTAATGGCAAGCCCATTCGGGCGATGATAGACATGGGCGCTACTCACAACTACTTAGCCTCAACTCAGGTAGAGCGCCTTGGTCTAGATGTGGGAAAGGGAAAAGTCCGTGTCAAGGCTATCAACTCACCACCTCAGCTAGTGGGTGGAATAGCCAAAGGGGTGCCGGTGAAGCTTGGTCCTTATGAAGGAAAATTCAACTTGCGTGTAGTGATCATAGATGTATTAGAGCTGATAGTTTGATTGGAATTCCTGAGGAAAACCAACACCATTCCTGTACCTTATGAAGACATGATACTGATGACAGGGGCAAATGGGGCCAAGCCCTTCATTATCCCATGAACAACCATAAATATTGCCGCGGAGAACATATGGGTCTTGCAGTTGAAGAAGGGAGTCTAAATACATGATCCTACGTTCATGGCTACCCTCTGTATTGAAGATATTATACGCTCTTCGGATCCTATTCCTGCATCCGTGAAGAAGCTGCTAAAGGAGTTTGAAGACGTTATGCCACAGGACATGCCAAAGCGACTCTTGCTTAGGCACATTGTGGACCATGAGATTAAGTTGGTGCTGGGAGATAATCCACCTGCCCGAGCACCTTACAAAATGTCACAACCAGAACTCACCGAGCTTCGAAAACAATTGACAAAAATGCTGGACACGGGGATCATTCTGCCCTCGAAGTCCCCTTACGGGTCCCTTGTGCTATTCCAAAAGAAATAATATCTCAACCTACGACTCCGTGTGGATTATCGAGACTTAAACGAAATCACAGTGAAGAACAAATACCCTATTCCACTAATGGTAGACCTATTTGATAGACTGGGTGGTGGTACAATGTTCACAAAAATAGACTTGAAGACATATTACTAGCAAGTCCGGATTTGGTGAGGGAGACGAATGTAAGACGACTTGTATGACAAGATATGGGTCGTACAACTTCCTGGTCATGCTATTAGGCTTGACTAATTCTCCATCCATATTTTGTACCCTGGTCTTCCGAGAGTGCATTGATGAATTCGTAGTAGTCTACTTGGACGACATTATGGTATATAGAAAAACATTGGAGGAATACCCAAAGCACATGCGGTAGGTCCTAGCCCGACTGCGGGAGCACGAATCATATGTGAAGCTATCCAAGTGCTCCTTCGCCCAAAAACAGATTGACTTCCTTGGACATGTCATCGAGGAAGGGGGGATCAAGATGGACCAACAGAAGATTTAGACTGTTACAGATTGGCCGCCGCTTAAGGGTATCCATGCCTTGAGGTCGTTCCTTGGCCTATGCAATTTTTACAGATGATTTGTGAAGAACTACTCTCTCATTGTAGTGCCGTTGACATAACTCCTAAGGAAAGCCAAGCCTGGGATTGGGCTCCCAAGCGAACAAAGGCATTCAACGCATTGAAAATGACTATGTCTAGTAGCCCCGTCTTGGCCCTCTCTAATTTGGCCAAGCCGTTCGAAGTGCAAACAGATGCCTATGACTATGCTCTAGGAGGAGTCTTGCTACAAGAGGGGCATCCAATTGCATATGAGAGCCGAAAGTTGAAGGATGCAGAACGACGTTATGCCGTCCACAAAAAAGAATTATTAGCTGTCGTCTATTGCTTACACCTTTGGAGGCACTATTTGTAGGGAAATCCGTTCGTGGTCAAGACAAACAACACAACTGTTAGCCATTTCATGACCCATCCAAAGTTGAATGGTCGATAGGCCATATGGCAGGAACTCTTAGTGGAATTTTCACTTCAACCTAGAGTAACGATATGGGAAGACCAACCAAGTTGCTGATGTGCTTAGTCAAGGGCTAATCTAGCATCAGTGTACCTACTCACCACCCTAAGGGGGGAGCGATGTGGCTACCACTATAAAAGAACAGATACAAGATATACTCACCAGGGATCATGTTGCCCAATATTTGGTCGATTTGGTAGGACAAGGCAAGACTCACTAGTTCTACGTAGAAGATGAGTTCCTGAAGGCGAAAAGGAACTGACTTTATGTTCCTAAAGGAGGCGATATGAGAAGGACTCTTCTAATGGAATGCCATGATACTTTGTGGGCTGTCCAAATAGGTGAAGAACACACCATGGTGTTATTGCGATGTGCTTATTATTGGCCTCAAATGGCCGATGATGTTATATGGTATGTGAAAACTTGCCTAGTATTCCAGAAAGATAAGTCAGACCGCTTGACACAAGTAGGACTTTTGGAGCCATTGCATGTGCTAAAGAGACCTTGGAAAGTGATTCACTGGATTTCATCACCGGATTGCCCAAGTTCGGAGATCTTACAACTATCTTGGTTGTGGTAGATTAGTTTTCCAAGTATGCTACATTTATAGCAGCCCCAAAATATATATCAGCATAAGATACAACCCAACCTTTTTTCTCTCATGTTGTCAAATATTGGGGTATTCCTAAAGACATCGTTAGTGATCACTACTTTCACTTCACTAGCAACTTTTGGACTCAACTCTTTAAGTGACTTAGGTCAAAGTTGAGCCACAGTTCAAGTTTCCATTCGCAATTTGATGGCTAGACAGAGCGGTTCAATAACATCCTGGAGGAATACCTCTACTATTTTGTTACCGAATTACAGAAGAATTGGTTGAAGCTTCTAGATGCTACTCAACTATGTTTCAATTCACAAAAGAGCTCTAGTACAAACAAAAACGCTTTTGAAATTATTACCGGACAACAACCGCTACTCCCACACATTATGAATGCCCAAAACATGTCAAAATCTCCTCAAACTGCTAGCCGAAGGAATTGAAGTGAGATAGTGCTGAGCTATCTTGTCAAAGCCCAAAAGCAGATGAAGAAGCATGCTGATCAAAATTGTCGCTTTGTTGAATACCAAGTAGTAGACAAAGTGATGGTGAAAATCCCAAAGCAATACTTCTTTGCAGGGGTCCATGACCCTCGCCTATTGCAAAAGTACATTGGACCCCTGTCTATTGAGAAGCGCATTGGAAAAGTTGCATACCGAGTGGATACCCCTGCCTGGTGGAAGATTCATCCAATCTTCCATGTCAGCCTTCTAAAACCTTTTCGGGAATACATGGAGGATCCTCCACGGAGCCAAATCACAATACCCAGTATTCGAGGCCGTAATTCAACCAGGAAAAGGCGTGTAGAAGCTATTCTTGATGATCGAGTAGTTCATGCTTCAAGGAAAGATCACCAAGAGTTCATGATGAAATGGCAGGGTTGTGATACATAGGAGAATACTTGGGAGAGGGGAAAAAACCTCAAAGACTACAAGAGCATGATCGATGATTATCTTGCATGTAAGGCGTCGTGGACGTCGCCAACTCAGGTGGGGGAGAATGTCAAGGGGGACTTTCAATCCATGCCCCATGACCCCTTGGACGTGCTCCATAGCGTCCTGGCAAGCCTCCAAATGCTAGTGCCATGGACGACTCTGTGGTCTTGGCCGCTCCAAGTGACAAGTACGTCTGTGCTTATGTTGCCCCATCGATGGCCCTTGCCAGTGCCCAGCCGTAGGTAGATGCCAACAGACTCTGATGCTAAAGACAAGGTTGCTGCCAACGGACATGCTTCTACCTTGTAGGAATCTAAGTCGTTTACATTATAATATAGAGTAGTTTTACTTCCTGTATTTTCACTAAGTCTCTATAGCTTAGTTAGGTCAAGTCCTGTAACTTTGGTTTATTTTTATAAGTATTATTAGGGAAGATCAAGTAATCAAACTTTCAAGCAAGCAAGCAATTCTCTGTACTGGTGTCTCTCCCCCTCGACACTGTGTTACCTTTCTGTAATAGCTTTCATTAATGCAATCAAGCTTTCTTTCATTCTCAATTCTTTTTTTCGTTCTCTCAATTGCTCTTGACATTGGTTTTCATGTACGGCCCTGACAGTCTCGTCTAGCGTATGAAAGGAACACCAGTTGGCGGATTGTGTTTAAATATGCCAAAAGAGTCTAAATCGATGCTCGAATTCCCAAGGAGAATTTTTGAGTCACTCAGTAGTCTATATTGTATCCTACTTATCTCTAACTTGACATTACAACCACGAAAATCCTACAAAATTCTAGGTTAAAGGAGAATGTCAAATCGGGCAAATTAATCTTCTGGTATTTTTTGTCGTGCGTTAGAATTTCTTGCGAGTGAAAGATAGAATCTTATGGTATTTTTTGTGGTGCACGAGAATTTCTTGCGAGTGAAAGAGAGAATCTTGTTCATCTACATGTTACATGTCTTCTTCATTGAATTATGTGTGTTAGAAGAAATGTAAAAGAAAGAACACAAGATTTAACGTGGTTCGGATCAAAATAATCCTACGTCCACCAGAGAACAATTGCCTTTCTATTATTTATAAAGGAAAAGGAGATTTTCCAATTACACTTAAGAGAATTTCTCTCTTAACTCTCTACTCACTACAATATATTGTATTATTTTTGGGATGGTTTCTACAAATGAAAGAGTGAATCTATTTATAGAGGTAAGGACCTCCTCTTGATGTCATTGGTGACATCAAACTACCTTCTCTTGATGTCATGGGTGACATCAAAAGAGGAAGCTTCCTCCTAGAATTCATGCCAACTCTTTCCACCAACTCTTCCAATTGACATGCCATTGTTGACTAAACATAAACCAACATTTTCATTCTCCACCTTGGTTTGCGTTTTGAGCGTGCGTGTGAAAAACTCTGGCCAAAACTTCTAAGCTTACTGGGCAATCCCATTGTAAGAAACAAGAAGAATCAAACCATGGTTGAACATACCAC
>MU751037.1:0-60129 GCA_026770625.1 Nicotiana glauca | reverse complement strand
GTTTGCTTGATTTATAAGGCGTTCCGGTTCTCGTGTCTGCCTTTTCTCCCTCCCCTTCGCAATTGTGTATGGTTCATTGACAGTAAGTTCTTCAAGGTCTACATCTTCTGACTCATCTTTAACCTGAGTCTCTTGATCCTTTTCCTTGTCAAGCTCCACCGGAGGCTCCACCTGCTCGTTGTTCTTGTTTCCTGAAAACTCCACAGAAACTTTACGGGGATCAAGTATAGAGGATTCATCGAAGGTGACATCTCTACTAACTATAAATTTGAGTAAAGACAAACACCAAAATTTGTACCCTTTTACTCCATCCACATACCCTAAGAATATGGCCTTCTTAGCCCTTGGTTCAAACTTTCCTTCATTAACGTGATAATAAGCTGGACACCCAAATACTCGTAAGTATGAATAGTTAGAGGGTTCACCTGACCATACCTCATTCGGAGTCTTAAAGTCAATTGCCGATGCTGGAGATCGATTGACAATATGAGCAGCAGTGTGAACTGCTTCAGCCCAAAATACTTTGGACATTTTGGCTTGTATGAGCATACAACGAGCCTTTTCAAGAAGAGTTTTGTTCATTCTCTTGGCAACTCCATTCTGCTGTGGGGTATGCCTGACAGTCCTATGTCTTGAGATCCCATGAACCATGCATAATTCATTAAACTCTTCATTGCAAAACTCCAAGCCATTGTCTGTGCGAAGATACTTGATTTTCCGCTCCATTTGATTTTCAACCAAAATCTTCCACTCTTTAAATGCTTCAAAAGCATCACTTTTTGCCTTCAAAAAATGCACCCAAACCTTTCGTGAGAAATCATCAATAAAAGTGAGAAGATACCTTTTTCCGCCCTTCGATGAAAGTTTAGAGGGACCCCATAAATCTGAATGAATGTAGTCTAGCACTCCTCTTGTCTTGTGTTTGCCAGTGCTGAAGCTGACCTTCTTCTGCTTCCCTAGAACGCAGTGCTCACAGAAGTCAAGTGTGCTGATCTTCTCACCTTCCAAAAGGTTACGATTGCTCAACATCTCCAATCCACGTGCGCTCATATGACCCAGTATCATGTGCCATAGTCTTGCCTTGTCATCATTAGATAACTGCACTGTAGATTCATTTGTAGAGCCAACAATGGTGCTTCCGGCCAATGTGTAAAGGCCGTTCTCCAGCTTACCTTTCAACATGACTAAAGAACCTTTAGTCACCTTCATAGTTCCTGCTTCGCTCATGTACTTGTAGCCTTGTTCATCCAGAGTATCCAAGGAAATCAAATTCTTCTTCAGATCAGGAACATGACGGACTTGTGTAATAGTCCTCACGACTCCATCATGGCAGCGAACTCGAACTGAGCCAATGCCAACTATTGCACAAGTTGCATTATTGCCCATTACTACGGTTCCTCCACTTTTCTCATAGCTGCTAAACCAGTCTTTTCGGAACGTCATATGCAGAGTACAAGCAGAGTCTAACACCCATTTGTTTCCATAATTACTATTATTACACGATGTTGTTAGTACGTAATCATTATCAAAATCATGTACCTGTTCAACTGTAGATGCACTCGCATTTTCCTTGGACTTTAACATTGGGCAATCTCGTTCAAAGTGCCCCTTCTTGCCACAACCCCAACACTCTGTATTCTTCTTGTTCACACGAGACTTTGATCTGTACTTTGATTTGCTCTTTCCCTGTTGGCTAGTCCGACCTCTCACAAAGAGCCCACTTGCCTGGTCATCTTTGTCTCCTTCGATGAGCCTCCGCACATCACTAGAGTTAAGTGCCTGCCACACTTGCTCAAGCTTTATAGGATCCTTGCTATACATCATTGAATTCTCAATATCACGATATCCTGAAGTCAATGAAAATAGCAAAGCACATGCAAGCGTCTCCTCCTCCCTTTTAATTCCTGCAATCTGTAAGTCCATGACAAGTTTATTGAACGCATCTAAATGATCTTGTAGCGAAGTACCTGACCCCATCTTAAATGTGTGAAGACGCCGTTGTAACAACATCCTTGTTGTCACTGATCGGTCTTGGTATAGCCCTTCTAGCTTTTCCCATAACTATTTGGCTGTCTCTTCGGTACCTGTACTCACTTCACAAAGCACGTTAGGTGCAAGGGATAGTTGGACTGCACTCAATGCATCCCCTTCAATCTTCTCCATGTCGGGAGCTGATATATCCTTAGGATACTTTCCGTCAATAACATGGATTGAACCTTCCCTCCGCAGTAACGTCATCATCTGGATCTTCCAGATGTTGAAGTTGTTGCATCCACTGAATCTATTAATTTCAAACTTCATGGAACTCATCTTTGCTTGTTCTTTCTTCTTGGATCGTTAAAGAATCCTGTCGCTCTGATACCAATTGTTAGCGGAAACGTAAAATAAAGAACACAAGTTTTAACGTGGTTCGGGTTAAAATAATCCTATGTCCACCAGAGAACAATTGCCTTTCTATTATTTACAAAGGAAGGAGAGATTTCCCAATTACACTTAAGAGAATTTCTCTCTTAACTCTCTACCCACTACAATATATTGTATTGTTTTTGGAATAATTTCTACAAATGAAAGAGTGCATCTATTTATAGAGGTAAGAACCTCCTCTTGATATCATTGGT
Organism: Nicotiana glauca; assembly: GCA_026770625.1. Classification (NCBI taxonomy): domain Eukaryota; kingdom Viridiplantae; phylum Streptophyta; class Magnoliopsida; order Solanales; family Solanaceae; genus Nicotiana; species Nicotiana glauca. The sequence continues at coordinate 57,511 of MU751037.1, read as the reverse complement.
GACATCAAACAACCTCCTCTTGATGTCATGGGTGACATCAAAGGAGGAAGCTTCCTCCTAGCATTCATGCCAACTTTTTCCACTAACTCTTCCAATTGGCATGCTATTGTTGACTAAACATAAACCAATATTTTCAGCATGCCATTGTTGACTAAACATAAACCAACATTTTCAATGTGTTTATGATGACATTTCTTTCGTGTTTAAGAGATGGCAGAGTTTTATTGTTCAACCTACAAGTATGCTATAGGTTTTGTAGTTCAAATTGCAGATTCACTTCAATTCATTTTAGTTATACTGTACTAATTATTTCAATCCAAGCTCTCTGTTTGTACATCACAATTTTAGCTTCATCATACATGAAGATATGAAACCGGCAAAACATAAAAAGAAATAGCAAATCTAACCAAGAGTCCCACTAAGATGAAAAGAAATAGCAAATCTGACCAAGAGTTCCACTGAATCTTAGATCACAATATACAATGTGGTATCAAAATTTGGAACTACAAAAATTTGTAATTCTAATAAAAACTAAAACTATTCCAACAATTTGTATGCTCCTCCTTTCTTTGACAGCCTTCCATCAGCAATATACATTTAGTTCTTTTCAGAAATGACATTATTGCTAATTTTTCAGCTGAACTTTGTCAAAGATTTGTTTCAAACATATCTCCTCCATGCAAACTACAAGAGAGCACCCCAAAGAGTAGCAGCAGTTTCGCCACACTTGGCGTGTACATGCTTCATTCTCTCGACTGATCTACAAATTCCACTGCAACTCCATTCAAACGACGCTACGCAAACATTACCTGCTTGCGCTTTCCATTCGCATTCTGCAGCAACACGAGAAGTTGCAGATACCTTTATTCAAAGATATGTAACAAGTGGAAATAGAAGCTGTTTAAAAATACCAGGTGGAGTTCCACAGCACATGCTACGTTCATCAATATGCTCAACTTCAAGACCAATTAACCATGCACCAAGTGACACATCCTCATTTGCATACTTATGCAGAATGGGCCTGAAATCACCATATCATTTACCATAGTGTTGGTGTATATATTGTCAATCAACATATATAGAGCATTACAGTAAGATCTAACACTAGGTCCGGACTTCAAGGAAACAGACATCAGCAAATTATTTTACCGATTATTGGCGATATATGTTGCAAGATCTTTTGAGATGGCATATATCTGTCCAGTTGCATGCCGGAAGTACTTATTTCCCGCCTCTCCGAATTTCCAGAACTCAGGTTCATGGTACTTAACATTCCTACAAATGAAAGAAAATAAGATACATGTGACTTTTACCAACTAATATCCTGCAATGGGACTGAAACAGGAAATGAGTTATGTTTCCAGCAAGGAAGTTTCCAACAAAATTACTTGTGATAAAGAACTGGCCCAGATTTCATGCATCCAATATACACCCTGGATTTCAACCGATTCCTGGCTAGAGTTGCAGCAAGAGTACCTAAAACATAATGGCAATCAGGTGTAAATTTCCAAATATCTAGTTTAACTTTTAAAAGACCTTACTTTATCATGTCACTTAAAAAGTGATTACAGATAATTGCTCATTAAAAGTACAGTTAGTAATCTGCTACAACTAGTGAAATTACTATGATGGTGTTAAAAGTCTTTACGCGATCAGTGTATATAAGTTAAAACTATTACAAAATCAAGGAGGAAAACCATTGCATTTGGAGATGTTGAGTAGTAAAAAAAAACATGATAGGTCAAAAGGAAAGTGGATATACCCAAATTAACGTGAACATCATCATCAACCTTTACATAGAACTCGGCATCCCATTTTGCAACAGTAGTGGTAAAGAAAGCTTGTGTCTTTGCAGATAACTCATGGTATCCTTCTATGTGACCCTGTAAAATAGCAATGGGAGATGAAAGTACAAGCACAAATCAATCACATCAAATGCAAATCGAATTGTAATTTTTGCGCTTACTAGGCGAAGAATGTCTTTGTGCTGAGCATCTTCAAGATCAACGGCTCGATCTAAAATGCTATTGGATGTAGCACTGTATAAAATAGCACAAGAATTGTTTCAGTCTGATGTAAACCTGAAGAGCACAAAGTTCCCTGGCTGCAGCAAGTTGATATATAAAGAATATGCCGAAATTGTATGTTCAATATGACATTTCTTTCCCTTAAAGATAATTACAAATGATCACTTCAGATACCACCACCAAAGAATCAACAGAAATGAAGAAAGAAAAAAGACCAGGGAATCTGAGAGCGAATTCTCCAGCTCTTTCTCACCAGCTCGTTCTTTAGGTCAAAACTCATTAACTCAACGTAAAGAAAGCTCATTAGGTCAAAACTAGGGGAGTGCTTACTAATAGCGAAGGTTAACATCTCTCTGCCCTTATTAGTGATAGCGAACATTAGGTAACTTCTGCTGTAAAACGACAGATTGGTAATGAAAGGCAATGTTTCATATCTTTTCAAAGTGAATACAACATTGGCAAGAAATACTATAAGTGTTCAAGCAGAAATATTCACATGACTTTAGAATGGTCCATAATTAGATGAAAATAATAATTATATATAAGGTGTAATGCATGGAGCAATATCTTTCACCTGTGGCCAATCATGAAGCGGACAATGATCCCCTTTTCGTGCTCTAATCGGAGTAGCTTTTCACCTAATCCACATGGAATTTATAACTGAAAGGGGAGTAAAACAGGAAAAAGAATGCAAAATCTAATACTATTAGTTCTTATTACTATTATTATACCTTGGGGCATCCAGGTTTCTCTAATGGAATCACGTCTTCTTCTGCCACTGAAGGCAGTGTTTATTCCAATTACAATAAAAGGCTTCCTTCTTATCCCAGAATTTGTCCTGATCATGGTAGGTAAGTTCTCCATTTTCCTCGTACCGAGGAAAGTCTTAGTTGAGGGCAGCTCAATTCGAATCTTAGCAATTGAATTATCTAACGACCTGATGACAAAGAGAAAGGCCATGAGAACAAGCATATAGAAAAACAACATACATTTGGAGAACTTCTCTTCTGTTTTTTTCTTTTCTTCAGCACAGTTGACAAGGTTATGATCTAAACATATTTCTATATATACCATGTTAATTGTCTGAAATTTTGTAAAAGAACACAAGGAATGAAGTTATAAATTTATCATTTACGTATATGAAACTCACCTAATAGCTTCATGGGCTTTGTTAAACTCTCCCAGCATATCATCCTCCTTGTAAAAAAGCAAAAGAAATGCTCATTCACATAAGATACAGTGAAATGTCTATGAGTAAGCGCTGGCCTCTCAGCTTTTGGATAGTCTCATCCAAGTAATCATAACCTAATTACCAAATAAGTGATTAAATCCTAGTGACCAAAGTTAAATTTATATCTGGAAGAGAATTTCTTGTATCTCCCCAAAACTGTATATGAGCTATATCTCTTTAAGTAAAGTCGATTTTCACGCCTCAAAGCCTTTCTTGATTTCGTTTTCATGATCTGTTACTGTTTTTAACATAAGTTGTAATCAAATGCTTGTCCTCATAATATATGGAGTATCAATTTTACCTGTTAAAATTGTTTACAAAAGTGTACCATAGATAACAAAGAAGATACACACGTACAAACATGCATCCATACATGCATAAAATATACAATGTATACCAAATGATACATATAATATATATATATATAAATAAAATAATGATGATTATATTTTCTTGTGTTGTTGTATAGTAGTATATTGCTAGAGATAGGGGCTGAGAGAGTGTTGGACCTGGTTCTTTTTGTTTTCACAATCATCATCATGAGGAACAGAATTCAACTTTTGCTCTTGATTGTACAGCCTTGGAAACGTGATCCGTCCATCTGATACAGTATCATCAGGAGGAGCCCAAACTCTAGTTGCAATTGCATATATGCAAAGATTTACACGTAAAAATTGTCAAATTAAACGTTGATAAATTAACTGAATAACAAATTAACAAAAAAAAAAAAGTCAAAATTGCTACACCTCAGATTTAAACCTATATCTTTCTCTTATGTCAAAGTCATTCAAAATTTGATACTAATTGTATTAAGAAAATAGGTTTTTACCCAAACGGAGGGGATTCAGAATCATTGCATGTACATATTGTGGCCCCGCGCCACTGCATGCATGCAAGCAGAGGCGGAGCTAGCATATGGATTGCGGGTTCGGCTGAACCCAGTAACTTTGGTTCAAATCATGTATTTGTCTTAAAAATTCTTTAAATATATATAAATTGTTAATTTAGAACCCAGTAACATAAACAAAGTTGAATACCGAACCCACAAGTTGTAAATCTTAACTCCGCCTCTGCATGCAAGTATCGAAAATCAGAAATTAAACTCACCAAGTTTATTCAACAAATTCAAACAATTAATTATAAATTCAACCAAATTAAAAAGCTATTTCTTGAAAAGTTATGCATAAAAAATTACCCCATCTCCAGAATTTTTCTACAAAATGTTGAATGAAAAGAAAAAGATTTTGTACCTCTTAGAGAAAAGCATGCCAAGAGCGAAGCTGAAGATGCATAAGATAACAATCCATTTAGGTGAAACTTTTCCTTTGCTTCGGTTTTTCATAAGTTTTTGCTCTACTGATCTTTTGAGAATAATTTCTTTTGTACGTATGAAACAGGAAAGCTCCTTTTTCAATTTCCTCTACTCTGCCTTTAATTTTCTTTTCCCCTTATTTATTGCACACGTATTTAGATTATAGTAATTGTAAGGTTGATTGTTAATACTAGTGTACCACAACTGGCCAAATATCATAAAATGAGAAACCAAAGCCAAACATTTGGGATCCTTTGGTTGTTTTAGTCGAGAATTGATTTCTCTTTATGTTTACCCTAAATTCGGATAATAACTAAATTTATACACAGTTTTAAGGATACGTGGGTTAATTCAATACAAATAATCATGAATACTAGACAAACGAATTAAAGACAAAATAAATGATCAAACTAGTTGTAATGTTACAGCCCAGCCCGAGCCCGAGCCCGGATTGAACAGTTGTTTTGCCCTCGATTGGACCCTTGGTTAAAACACAATTGCGAATGAAGAAAAAACAGTTAAGTAAGAACTTTTTTAATAGCTAGAAAGGAGAAAATGAGTTTGTATTGCCTTGATTTGCATGTTACCCTTCTCCTTATCAAAGAAAAGCTTCCCCTTATATAGTAGGAGAGTTTCATCCCTAGTACAAATCTAAAAAAAGTAAAAATCTTCTTTCTCATTAATTACTGATTTGTAACCGACATGAGCGACATCCGTGCCATGATATCAGTTGGTGGCTAATATCATAACCCTCTATCTGTCGTGTATAACCGTTCATTGTGCTTTTCGAGGTCTTAGAACTCGTCCCGATTTCGGGGTGCGTCGTTTTATCAGGTCTGATGGCGAGAACTTCATTTACTTTTCATGGGCCTAGATATAAAGGGTTCCCAGCTTCGATTCCGATCTCGTACGTTCATGCCCTCATTCCTCTTTATTCACCGAAAAATTGGGGTTATCCCCGATTTTACCCATATACAGATAGTCCCCTCGTTTTTCGGAGAGTAGGTTTGTCAAAATGATGGAGAACGGTAGATGGACCCTAGTTCCTTCCTTTGTACATTACAACTGAGGTGAGGAATATGCCTAAACGTTCTGTCAGTCGCGTCGTTCTGACTTTGAACATGTGTCACTCACTGGCTGGCTGTGTTCGAATATGAAATGCCGCACATTGATTGTTTTACCCTATAAAACTTGACCTTTTCCACTTCTTTCACTTTCCGATCCTAGCTTTTACCTTCGAATTTTCCAACGACTTTTAATTTTTTTGAATCTTCATACCCTATTTCTTGAACCTTCATATCTTCATCTCCAACCTTCAAACCTTCATATTCTTTCTTCAAATCTTCATATTTTTCATTTGAATCTTCATATTCTCCTTTATATCTTCATATTTTTCCTTTGAATCATCATATTCTCCTTTAAAACTTTATATTTTCCCAAATCGTGATGGCTAAAACTTCCAAGTCTATACCACAACAAGCGACTCCCTAGTCTTCCAATACGGCCACGAGTGTCGAGGTGGCCGCTCCCGAAGTGGCTTACGAGCCCCCATGAAGAGCTTCATACCCGGGGGCTTCTCTATCGGGGATAACTTTAAGGCCGAGAAGGCCTCTAGTCAAGAAGACCGAGGCGAGGGAGTATAGAGATACATATGCTCGGTCACTAAAGATACCCTACCCATAGTCCGAGAGGATTGAAAATGGGAAGGTAAGGACGTGGTCGTCCCGGGCCTAATGATGATATCACTACCCACGTGGAAGGGTATTCAAGTATTTACACTTACCCTTTTATGCTGGCCTTGGTAGATTCTGTAGTCCGTATTTTTTGCAAAAGGTACGAGGTATGCCTTGGGCAAATCCCCCTCTTTTTGGAGGATCGTGATCCTCCTACATCATTTTATGCACAATACTGACAATCCTCGGTTCACCCTCAACCATCTACTCTGCCTATATAGCCCTCGAAGTTTTCTAGGGGGCTGATCAAGTTTGTTCGCCGTGCAAATAAGGCTCCTTTCTCGAGAATTGACGAGGACCGAGACCAAGGCTAGCAGAGGAGGTTCGTTCGGGTGAAAACTGAAGACCTGATCCCTCTTGAGTTTCTGTATTCCCCGAAAAGTGGAACACATCTCGTAAATGTTATCTTTCTTAAGTACTAACTTCTTTTTACTCCTTTTCTCATTTTCTGTATTTGCGGTCGTGCAGCCGTTGCCCAAGTCCCTAATGAATTCCCCCAGTTCAATAAGTGGATTCAAGGGATCTATAAGAAGATGTCGTGCTCCGAGCACGCATGGCGCAAACTTTGAAGGGAAAATGGGAGGCTCGTTCTCATGGTGAGGTTCTTCCCTGAATAGTACAGTTACCACTACGCTCCCAACTTACACTATGCTAACCTTTTCTCTTCTTTTATAGGTCTGCCTAAGACCACCAAACTTAGGATGCTGGATAAGGGCGATGATACATCCTTGCCTGTCGAGCCCTCTATTTCGAGGCAGCCTAGGGCTACTGCGAAAGAGGAGAAGAAGATAAAGAGAAAGTCTTGGGGTTCCTCGGATCCCGAGGCGAAGAGGAAGAAGAGAGCGGCCACCCAGGTCCGGAAACCCAAGAAGAGAACCCAGTCCAGGGTACTGGACCCTGGCACTCTCTACCCGCTCAGGGACGAGTCTGAAGAAGACGACCTCTTCGTCGCTCATAGGTCGACCCTTAATGATGTGGAGTAAGCAATAACCAAGAAAGAGGACCATGAGGTCGATCCCCCTAACTCGGGAACTCGAAGGAGAGATGGAGGTTGTGATCTCCCAATAAGCCGCTTCTATTTCAAAGGAGGCGACATGTGTTATTGACATCGTAGAGACACCCTCCTATACCGAGTCGATGCGCGAAGAGGCCTAAGCGGGTAAAGAAAAGTCAAGTGAGGGAGTGCAGGGTCCAGGTGATGCCCTCAACATGTTTTTCGATGGCATGGGCATGGCAACACTGGAGGAATTTTCTGGGCTTGGTCACCTGGAGGTCCCAAAGAAGGACGTTCCCTCAGGATCTGGCGAGTCGAGTTTGAGTCCAAAGCTAGTGAAGTAGTTTCCCTCTCCGAACGTGGACCCCGAGCGCAAGAGAACGGTTATTCTCACAATCTTAGAGGATACCCCGATCCTGTCTGCTCTGGTGGGTGTAGCCAGCTACCTCCGATGCCTGGTGACCGTGGAGGACCATGGAAATATGAACGAGGTGAGCACGTCAAGTCTCTTCAACGAGGTGCAGCAGGTGCTGAACAGGTAAGACGTTAACCCTTTTGTACCCCTTTGTGAATCCCTCTTAGGTTTTTTATGTTTCCTACTAATTTCATTATTTTAAAGGCTTTAGTGCTTCACCATGAAAGCTTCCTTTGGTACCGTTTGGAGATTAGACAGCTCGAGTTCGAGCTCAAAGAGCAAGTGCAGAAAAAGAACATGTACAAGGCTCTTAGTGAGCAACCGGACGAGGCTTTTTTAAAAGGCCTCTCAATTCTCCCTGACAAACTGGAGAAAGCTCATAAGGAGCTTTGACCCTGAAATGGGAACGCGCCGACCTGGTTGTGAAGGTAAAGGTCTTTGAAGCTAAAAACGAGCAGCTAGTTATGGCGACTCATAACACGACTTCGCAGGTCCAACAGAAGATAGATATGATCGACCAGAGGCGGGATGAGATGGTCGAGGTCAAGGCCACAACCAAAGTGTAGAAGGGAAGGATGTACCTGCTGGCTTCGGAGAAGGAAGCAACAAAGGCAGAGCTGGCATCGGTGGAGAACCAACTTCGGGTGGCGAAGGACAAAGCTGATAAGTGGTCTTGGCTGAATGATGATCTTCGAGCACAACTGAGCGCAACCATCACAGAACGGGATGCTCTCGGAAGAGAATATGCTGCACTAAGGTCCAAGTTAGATACAACCTCTATTGATGCCAAGGAAATGGTGGCCCAGTACAAGGCCGATGCGAAGGTAGCCGACATCCGCTTAAGGACGAAGACTGAATACATAAAGCGGCTATCCCAGAAAGAGACCCTCGAAGAGATTTACTCCCGTGGTTTCGACCAATCGGGCGAGGTTGAGAAGCTAGGAGGCTCGAGGCTGAGGCAAAGGAAATCTACGAGCCTGAGTGTCCCAAAGGTTCTGGGGGTTCCGAGGGCTCTAATAGTTCTAGAGACAAGTCGCGCACCGGTGAAGACCATGCGTAGATGTTTTTTTTGTTTTTCTTATGTATATTTTGTTTTTGTTTATTTCTAGGCCGTTCTATCGGGCCTTTGTAAATAGCTTTTGGAAGATAGAAAAATTTTCCCTTTCTTGCAATAACGTGTCTTTATTTTTCCAGCATCTTTTTGAAATTTCTATTTATGTATTATTTTTTATGCCTTGGCATAGAATCAGATGTAGTTCTGGGGCATTCATTTTTCGAAGGTTCGAACGAAGCTCGACTTCGGTACAACTTTGTTTTCTTGTTGCTTCAAGCCCTCGGTGTGACCGGAGGTTTTGAAGATGCTTACGTGTTTTTAGATGATGTTTTTGCTTAGGATAACCTTTTAGTGGGTTTCGAATTTTCGTAAGGGCCTTGCTTTTTGGTTTTGGACTTTGGATGTCTCAGAGCCATTTTTAGGGTGGCCGTAGCCTTTTATATTTGGGCATTGCCTAATAGGTTTGGTGCCCCCGAGATTTGGTAACACGGGTCGTCCGAAAGTTTCATTGGGCCACAATCCCCAGGTAAGGGTATCCTGTAGGCTCAATAGTCTCGAGTAGGGGATAGCCCGTGGACTTTTAGGATCCAGGATCGAAGAAGAAAAAACGTGTAGTGACAAAGTGTAAGGGAAACACGTAGTGACAACTGGAACACCATTGGGATTATTAGGAGGCACCTTGTTGCTAGGCACCAACTTGTTGTTTTCGCCATGATGGCTAGACTCAACGTCAACGTTCAAATGGGTAGACTGAGTATTCGACATTTTTAAGCTGACCTGAAATTAAGACTTTAAAGAACAAGCGTAAAATAGAGTATGTTATGGATATTTGTATCAAATCATCAGTATTATCCTTAGCCCCACGATGGGCGCCGAATTATTTACTCTAAAATCGGATAACAGTGAAACTTTTACGTGATTTTAAAGATGTGTAGCACAAATAATCAGGAATACTAGACAAACGAGTTAAAGACAAAATGAATGATCAAACCAGTCGTAATGTTACAGGCCATCCCGAGCCCGAATTGAATAGTAGTTTTACCCTCGATCGGACCCTTGGTTGAAGGCCAATTGCGAATGAAGAACAAAAAGTTAAGTAAGAACTTTTTAAATAGTTAGAAAGCAAAAAATAAATTTGTATTGCCTTGATTTGCGTGTTACCCTCCCCTTATCAAAGAAAAGGGTCCTCTTATATAGTATGAGGATTTCATCCCTAGTACAAATCTAAAATAAGGTAAAAATCTTCCTTTCTAATTACTAATTGTAACCGACAACGAGCAAGATTCGTGCTATGATATCCAGTTGGTTGCGAATATCACGGCTCTCTATCTATCGTTATAACCGTTCATTGTGCTTTCTGAGGTCGTAGAACCCGTCCCGAGTCCGGAGTGCGTCGTTTTATCATGCCCGATGGCGAGCTCGTCGTTCACTTTTTACGGGCCTCGATACAAAAGGTTCCCAGCTTCAATTCTGATCTCGTATGTTCATGCCCTCATTCAGCTCTATTCACCGGGAAATCGAGGTGCGCGTTATCCCCAATTTTTCCCGCATACAATAGCGAGCAAAATTTATTACTAGCCATTCGCTAGAAACTTATATCATCCGCTAGCCATTAATTATAATATGCACTTTATAGCCCAGAACCAATTTTAATGGCTAGCCAATAAAATTAACAAACCTAACTGACATGAAAAAATAACGGGAGATGAAGGCAGGACAATTGCAAGGCAAACTATTGAGATTGGCTTTTAATTTCTTCAGAGGGAATCATTCACCATTTGATTCTTTTTTGGCTTTTATGCAATTCAGATGTTGGTATTTTATACTTATTTATGAGAGATATAAAAATAAAAATTTTGTTATAAATATTTATTTTTGCCAACTCAAGGAAGCGACAAAAGGGACATGTGTCGTGTACACAATAATTATACATATTTGGGATATAACATTCTTTTATATACATCGGTATAGTATTTAAATTCAAACTTTAAAAAAATAATGCTAAGAATTGATTTGTGCCTTTTCCTACAGTAGTCCAAGATGTGCTCGTGTTGTAAGTGATTAATGAATAATTTAAAAAATTTAAAACACTACAATTGGGAGCACTTGTATAATCACTACTTCTCTGTTTTTTTTTTAAATTAAAGTGATTAAATAATATCCAAACTATATACGATTACTATACAAAAAAAATATGCAACTACAAATCTCACTATTCAAAAGAAATACAACATATAATATTATTTATACAAAAAAATATACAATTTTGATACAACAAAGCTAGAATCTTTCAAATATTTTACTATACTACTGTTCTATGTGCACAGTAGTACAAAATGTATATATACTTTTTACACATCTTAGTATTTCAATATATAAAAAAGACTGTCACTATACAAAAAATATATAAATAAACTGTCACTATAAAAAAAAATATACAAAATAGACCGTCAATATAATTTATATACTAAATAGACTATCACTATACAAAAAAAATATATATAAAAAAAATAGATGTCACTATAAAATATATATACAAAAAGACTATCACTATACAAAAAATATACAAAATAGATGTCACTATACAAAATACATCGCCACTGTACAATTTATATACAATAGGCTGTCACTAAACAAAAAATATACTAAATAAACTATCACTATACAAAAAATATACAAAATACACTGTCACCATACAAACGATATACAAAATATAATGTCACTATATAAAATATATATAAAATAGACTGTCACTGTACAAAAATATACTAAATAGACTGTCTCTATACAATTTATATACAAATAGACTGTCACTATATAAAATATATACAAAATATATGATCACTATACAAAATATATATAAAATAGATTGTCACTATATAAAATATATACTAAATAGACTGCCACTATATAATTTACATACACTAGACTATTATTATATAAAATATATACAAAATAGGCTGTCATTATACAAAATATATACTAAATAGACTGTTATTATACAAAATAGATTTCCACTATACAAAATAGACGGTCACTATACAAAAAATATACAAAATAGATATTTTGGGCTACTAGATGCAATATGTTTGGGCCGAAGGACCATTTTTTTGCAAGTGGGCCAAAACATGAGCTATTAAAATTTTGAGGGGCTATAGATGGTAGTTTTCTCTACAATATCGGATAAACAACATTACTAAATCATGATGTTAAATAAGGTCCTTGATCAAAAGATTTAAAATGGCCAAAGTATTCTAATTTTACATATTTTCAGCATTTCATGTTAATATATAATCAAGGTTATAGAACCACTTGTATTTATTTGCAGTAAATTAAACGGACTCAGGTGGGAAACCAACAACCAAAAAAGTACATTTACTAGAATGACCGAAGAAGTTTTGCCCAGCTTGACATATCAAAATCGATTTAATTCCACGCCTAAGGTTGCATGAAACTAATATTAATTATTTCCTTTGATCCGAAACAAACGTATCAAGGTAGTGGTTGTAGTCTGTATTTTTCTTATGCCACCTAAAATAATGGTTTTTTGGCTAATAGCAAACTTTGCAGTAGTGAGATTCTTTATGTGCAGGTTCTTACATTTTTGTAGAAATATATACATTTTTGTTGATTAGTTTTTGTTTTCTAATTTCAAATTGAATGTCTGGTAGACTAGTATTAGTTATACAAAATTCCGTTTTTGGGACCATTTTTGTTCTTGTAGAGCTAACCAAACGATCCGTAAACGTACAAACTTATGTACTAGACAGCCTGTCTTACTAGCAAACATTGATTGCTTGAAACAAACACTTTAGAAAAGCTTTAAAGAAATGAATATGAAAGCATTCACCACAAAGCCAGAAAATGGCCTGGGTTTATTGGTTCATATGGCAAGAGCAATTAAGAAAAAAGTTCAAGAACAGAGAAAAAGATAACATGAAAAATGAATTGCAGGAATCCACAAACCAACCCCAGATGAATTTGTACACGCGGAAATTTTTCAGCTTCCCAAATCTAGGTTGGATATCTAAAATTCTGAAACTAAGATGGCTTTTTCGACGACTCTGACGGAGCTGCTGTAGCCTTACAGATCGGGCACCAGTTCTTGAGCCTAAACCACTGCGTTATGCACTCCAAATGATACCCGTGCTCACATCCCAACTTCCCTATTTCATCTCCAATCGCATACTCCTCCTGCAAAACATATGATTTGTCAGAGTGTTCATTTGGACTGAGATGAGCTTAAATAGAGCAACATGGTCGGAGAATTCATATATCAGCTATGTCTCACACAGGATATAGGATGCTACAAGCTTGGAACTGTCGACACAATGGTTAGAGCTGCCTAAATTACGCTCTCAAAAAGTCAAAGGACCCAAACGTTGAAAGATCAGAAGCATTAACAAGAGTTTGAGATTTCATCTTTCAAACGCCAGTACGAAGTTCTATGAAATGTCTTGGAGATGAATGATAGGATTCTTCAGAAGAAATTCACCAGCTTTAAAGCTTTAATAAGGTCCTCAAAGAATAAACTACGTAAGATAGTCGAGGTACGCGCAAGCTGGCTCGGACACCATGGTTCACAAAAAAAAAAAAAAAGAATTAACTAGTAAGCACGAGAAAAGCTAAGAAAGAATTAGAAAAGACAATTACTTGGCTTTTTAAATAGAGATCAAAAGCAAAAAATTCACTGGCACTGTTTTAGGAATAGGATAAAAAACAAGAGCATCTCAATTTTCCAGATCCCACTTGTGGGATTTCAATGGGTTTGTTGTGGTTGTTTAGAAGGAATTTGACAAGGTGCCTAACCAAAAAAGATAGACGCGTGTTATCTAATAACTCGGCCTCACTCCACTTGAAGAGATATGTCATAGGCAAAGGAATATGCAATCCCATAAATCTCGAAAATGAAAAAGCAAACCTTCAAATAATGAACTCAACAGCTAACATGTTTAAAGTAGGAAGAAGACCTGACAAATACTGCACTTGATGTCATCTCCATCCCCATCAGCTTCATATGTTTCTGTTTTTGAAGCCATACCTTGATAAGTGCTTTTCCGGAGGCATTTTGATAGTGCTTCCTCGGGCAGAGCTGTACTAACAGAGCCAATCCTCTCCTCGAGAGCTAATAATTCCTGTTAAACAAGTAATAAATCATTTTTCAGACAATGTGGAAGATATCATGCTAGACAAGTAGGAATTATCTTCTCCAAAACCTGGAAAGCTATTGTTTCTTTGCCCAAGGAAAATTTTAATTGAGGTACTTTCAGCTAAGAAAACTTCAGATGATAACCCTCGATCATTCTTGCAAAAAGTATACTGTTGAACATTTAGTCATAAACTATTTTCCATTCTCTCCATGGGATTCGCGAGGACTAAGTTTCTAAAATCTTGATTTGATTTAGGATATGGACTTTTCATATTTTGAAGATATATTTTAAAACTAATAACGAGTACTATAGAATTTAATAAGATTATCAAGTGTTTTGAGGAAGTCATAGTCGAAGAAACTGTTATATCACTCTTTAAATAGTAATAGTGTCTTATAAGTTGTGAGAAGAAATAGAAACAAAATACCGACCTCATAGGACATGTCATCGATATCTAATCTCATCCCTCTGTGCTGGTCATAGAAGTTAAGGCCACTGAGGAACAAATTGGTCTCCAACGCAAGCAGTCTCTGTAGATAGAAAACAAGAGCTTATTCACAAACCCAAATAGGAAATTCCCAGGTGAAGAGAAATAAATCAACACTGACTACCTCATATGATAACTCTTCATCTTGTTCAATTCTCTCAAGTGCCAGCAATACCTGCAAAGTAAAGCAACACCAATATATTTAAATATCAGTAAGCTTTGGGAAGTAGATTAAATCTGAATTCTTCCAGGAAAGTACCTGCGCTACTCCATCCATGTTATATCGCTGCAATGCATCACGGTTCATAAATCTGTTAATGCCGACATCAGCAGAAGCGAAAGGCACTACACCAGGTAACTCATCATCATCATCATCATCATCATCGTCATCATCGTTTCTGGCTAAACTATAAGCACTAAATTCACTTGATGAAGAATCTGTGAAAAATTGACTGGACGATCTAGGATTATCTAGAGTTGGAGTTTCAGGCTGAGGTAAATTTTGGCTGGTCTGCAATGACTCCTGTAAAGAACCTCGCAACCTAGTATTCACATTCATTGGCCTGCGGGTCCTAACTGATAGAGCACGATTACCCACACCAAAATCCGAACTTCTATTACTCCTTGAATCAGAGATGTAGATTCCAGTAGCAGGACGAACGGCACGTCCTTCATTTGGTGATGCTCCACTCATTTTCTTCCCTTTGGATGATGAACTGCTTTCACCTTCAGCGTTTCTCCTTTTTACAGTGTCCCTTCTACTAATACTTGATTCTGATGGTGAACAACTATATGGGAGGACATCCGATACAGAATTGCACTTCAGATTTCTCAGCCTATATCCCTCTCCACTACTACTGCCGCCCCTTGTCCCAGCACTAATGGCTTTAGATGATGAAGAAACAGAGGAATCCATTGGACTCTTTTGGTTGAAAGAACCATGCCTGTGACCAAATATTTTTCGAGGTCTACTGCTTGATGTTCCACTAGAGGAACCAATTTCTGCTAATATAACTTTGCTGGATCCAGTATCTTTTGCTGATGACTGCGTCTGTTTTAAAACTACTGGCTCTTCATGTAAGGAACTGGTATCTGATTGTTTATTCTCAATGTTAGACAACAATTTTCTATGAGATTCTTTGCATGACCTTCCCGCACTAGTCATTGTAGAAGATGTCATAGATGGACTGCCAACGACTTCCTTCCCATTTGAAGAACTGAAAGCAGGCCTTAACTGTCTGGCTTTCTCCATGCCTCCAACTCTGGAACTCTTCATATAGTTGACTCGACCAGTACATCCAACTCGAGTGCAATACTGAACATTTTTATCTTTGTTGTCAGCAGTCTGCCTCAAACCTCTTCTCGGGGCAACAAGGTCATTAGCAGTTCTTTTAGCAGAATATTCATCCATGTCTTACACGAAGTACCATTTATTTCTGTGTAAACCATATAGTCTAAAATTAGTATTATCGATAAGGCCTAAGAATAGGAAGCTTATATATGCTTGAAGACATTTCTTTTGCAGCTACGACAATTCTCACAAGAGAACAGGTGATCAACAAAATAGACTTCTGGGGTTTTAGGTGATCAAGTTATCACAACAAAATACTAAATTAATCTCTAAAATTTCACGAATGATCAAGTTCAATTATTCAAAGTATTGTTAGCAATTAGCTAAGAGAAACTTCACCTGATGTCTAGTAGTCATCTGGCTGTTAGGCGATCAACAAGAAAAAGCTTCAAGCATGTATAAATCTGAATTATAGCAGTTTGTTTTTATTCATAACAGTTATGAGTTTAGATGACTAACACTCTCTCTAACTCATAATATCATCAAAACACCTTTCCTTAGAGTTCTCTTTCATAATTTATGAACCTACTTAAGAGGGTAACTAATAGTACTAAGACAACCAAAAGCCAATTCATCTTTCTTTTTTTCGTACATCTTTTTGCTTATAAGCAAATCAAATTGGTAATTCACACATCTTTAGATCAACATATGACCTAAATTCTACGAAGACCCCATAGCTAAAACAACAACAACAACAAACCCAGTGTAATCCCACAGGCGGAGTCTGGGGAGGATAATGTGTACGCAGACCTTACCCGTACCTTGTTAAGGCAGAGACGTTGTTTCCGATAGACCCTCGGCTGAAGGAACAAAGACCCATAGCTAAAACAATAAAAATGACAAGAATCATTTTACTAAAGCCCACTAGTGATGGAAGCTTATGTTCACCAGTTCCTTTTAAGTATATCTGATATGAGGATACTTGGCTCAAAATGAAAGAAATTAATGAAATCCAAGAAAGTAACATAAATAATAACCAAGAAGAATTAACAAGAATACAGAAGGGACAAATAAGATATTAAGAAGGCCAATATTACTCATGAAATTTGAACACTAACCCAAAAATAACTTGAAACAAAAGCTATCACGAAGCTTCAAACAACAAAAGTAGATACCAAAATTATCATCAGAGACAAGTAAAGTTTGTCAATCAATTAAAAAAAATACTAAACACAGACAAAAATATATAATCCAAATAAAACTGATCAACAATAAAACAATCAAAGTGGGAAGGAAAAAAAAGGAAATGAAAAGTCACTAAAGGAAGTCAACCAGGGTAGCAAGAGAAAATCCAAATAATTTTTTTTTAAAAATAACATCAAAAGAATTGCAAAAAATATGGTTGAAAATCAATTTTCCCCTGTCTAACTTCAAGAAAGTGATTATAGCATCATAATCAGCCAAAAGATAATTGAGTAAAAAAACGTTTCAAATTTCTTTTTGACGCAATTAAAAGAAAAAACTGAATTATAGCACCAAAATCAGCCGAAAAGAATACCGAGAAAAACAGCTGAAAATTCTTTTTGATCTCTCTACTTCCAAACCAAATACAAAAAACTAACAAGGAAGTGAATTATAGTATCATAATTTCTTTACCTTTCTCCTCTTCTGTTGTTGTTCTTGTGGAAAATAAATTGGAGAATAAAATGAGAGAAATGAGAGTATGTAGGATCAAATATAGAGAGAGAAAACTCAACAAACATATGCTGAATTGCCGTACTGCCAATTGAGTCTTGGGAAGAATTATCAGTCGTTCGATCTAATTTTGTTTGGAAAGTTAAAAATCGACGGTTCTCATCATTTATACATCACGTTTCAATAGCTGCTTGACTTGTTCTTACTTTGGTCCCCTACTAATTTCCCGTTTGGCCAACCCGAAAAAATTGCTGGGAATATTGTTTTTCAAGAGTGTTTTTCTTAATAGTATCGGTGAGAATTAGTTTGTATTTGGCTAATTAGTTTGAAAAATACTTCTGAGTAGCAATTAATATTTGGTCAAGCTTTAAAAAACTATTTCTAAGTATATTTTTCTCAAAAGCGCTTCTCCAAAAAGTATTTTCGAAGAGAAGCTATTTTTTCTGCTTCTCCAAAACTGACTCTATTTCTCCTCAAAAGTATATTTTTTCCTTTCAAAAGTTTGACCTAACACCTCAGTTTTTGGCCAAATATACTTTTGGCCAAAAAGAAGCTTGGCCAAACAGGCTATAAACTAAAACACCAAACTAATAAGTATTACTCCATAATTTTCCCTCAACCAAAACAATACAGAATTTAGATAACTTGTAAAATTCATATTCCAACTTTTGAATTTTTTATTTTGAAGTCTAATTTCATATTAAATATAAATATAATAATAGTATAAAAAAATATTTATACTGCCAGTATATATAATTTAAATTCAGTTATAAATATAACTCCTCTTTTGATATCGAATTTCTAGTTAGGAGTGCTATTACACTTCAAATAAACTAAAATATATTTTAATTAAGAAACAACTTGTATATATAGTACAACTCCGTCACTCTATGTTTCCATCAAATAAATTGGGAAACAATTCTTACTACAATAATTAGCAGGGGCACTTTAGTGACCTAAAGCCAAATGTATTTGGAGGTCTTAAATTTTAAAAAATTAAAAACTTTTTTTCTCAATTTTTTTTATCATTCTATCTTTTTGAGATACAAAATTGTTAAGTAATTTTTTGTTATTATCGATTTCTTCTAATGATTTTTTTCTCGAATGATTACATAGCCAACGCATTTAATCTTCTTGAGAATTGTTAATCTTAGGTAAGGTTTTATTAATTTTAAATTAATTTTGTTTCCGCTGAGACAACTGATATAGGAACTG
This sequence comes from Nicotiana glauca, assembly GCA_026770625.1. Lineage (NCBI taxonomy): Eukaryota > Viridiplantae > Streptophyta > Magnoliopsida > Solanales > Solanaceae > Nicotiana > Nicotiana glauca. Next base: position 38,907 of record MU751037.1, on the reverse strand, counting down.
TTAATATTATTTTATAAGAAATATAAGCATTTGAAAAAGAATCAAATCTTTTCATTTGATTTAATATGTCTATTAGAGTATTATTTTTTACTTGTATTATTTTGTTTAATACTGTTAGTTTCAAGAATAATTTTAACCCATCGATATCGGAGCGACTATTATATTTTAAGTAACATTCAAGATTAAGATAGTATTTTTTCAAATTTTCATTATATATTGATCTCAAATTTTTACTACTAAAACTTTTGAACTATCAAACTCTCGGAGAAAGAAAGAAATTTCTCCAAGAAAGAAAGAAATAAAAGAGAAAGTATGTAATCTTATGAGAGAAGGGAAAAGGAAAATCGTGGCTTAGACAAAATAAGAAAGAAAGTATAAAATAGTTCAACTGCATCCCATAATAATCATTTTGATATTGATGATTTGTACACAAATATAACAAATATCCTTCTTTTATATAAAAAAATTATTTTTCTACTACAAATACTCAATATTTATTTTAAAGAAAACTTATAAATCTATATTATTGTTAAAAAATAGGCCCCCTAAAATTTGGGTGCCTAAAGCAAGTGCCTTACTTGCTTCACTATGGAGCCGGTACTGATAATTAGTCTCAGAATTTTAAGTATTAATTAATAATAAATATCATTATATGTTAGCACTTAACAATTAAAAAAAATTAGGCTTTTCACAAATGAATACAAAATAGACTGCGTTGCTTCAAATGAAAGAGAATTAATAAGGGAATAACAATTTGTCAAATAAAGAACTAAAGACTGAAAACCAACAACAAGTGAAGAAATGAACTTTAAGTCTTTAACTGTCTATTTCCATAAGAAAATTGTACAGGGTAAAATATGTTCATATTAAATGCTATCATACCATAGCGATACGTGGAGCCAAAGGCAGAAGGTAACTAGGTCTGAAGGCGACAATCTCATTTATCTCCGAAGGGAATGATGTTCGTAAAGACGAGATAAATGTCTGTCACCCAATGACATTAATGGATAATAATTTATAATTAAAGACCTCATGACAACATGCAACAACATGACAACATGCAATAACATGACAACATTGTGGAGGAATTAAAGACCTCATGACAGCATGCAACAACCGAAGGTCTAACTATATGCCAATATTTCTGGAAAAAGAAGGGATGAAGGCCATCCGGACCTAGGGCTTTGAATGGTTTAAAGGAGAAAAGAGCATTAGTTATCTCAATATTATGTAAAAGGTTATCTAAGGAAGATAGATTAAGGTTAGAGAAGCTAGAAGGGTTAGAAGACATAGGAATCCTAGGAGAATAGAGCATGAATGTATCAAATAACGCATGGAAGAATTGTAAAGTATGGCTCATGATAGATTCTTGCGTATCAAAAATATTGCCAAACTCATCTTTGAAAAACACGATCTGATTTTTCAAGCAGTTAAATGAAAATATTTCGTGTTAGCATCACCATCGTTAAGCCAAGCAATTCTAGATCGAATCTTCCAATAATCTTCTTCTATCTTAAGAATATCGTTGTATTCCTGTTGAAATTGGTCTTTTAGGTTATGAAGAAATGAACTAGAGTGATAGTGGGAGGAGGATTGTATTCCTTTTAACCTGGCAAGGATACGCTTTTTTTTTATTAAGGAAATTCCCAAAGGTATTATTCTTCCAGGCAAGGACATTAGTCCTAAAAGAGTTAGAGGAATTGATAAGATCATGAGACCAACTATTACGGAGAACATTGGGAAAATCAGGATGATTGCACCAATAGGATTCTAATCTAAAAGGTCGAACGACACTGTTCCTAGTGTTATTAGCAAGCGTAAGAAGAAGAGGGTTGCGGTCGGAATAGGTCTTAGGGAGATATGTGACAAAGGCAGTGGGAAAAAGATTTAACCATAAATTATTAACAAAAATATGGTCAAGGCGTTCCATGATTAGGCCTTTGGATCTTTTCCTGTGATTCGACCAGGTAAATTTGGATCCCTTATAACCTAAGTCTAAAAGATTACAAGCACTAATATATTTCCAAAGGAGGGAGGATCTTTGAATATTAATTGGACGACCTCCTAATTTATCATTATCCATAAGAACATCATTAAAATCACCACCAACCAACCAAGGACCATTGTAGTTATTAGAAATATTAATAAGACTATTCCAATTATCATTCCTATTTGCAACATATGTACTAGCATACATGGAACTAAAGAGCCAAATTTTTTTAGTGACAATTACCTCGATCATTGCATGTATTGCTTGATATCGTCTAGAGAAGATATGGACATTGACAGAGCTATGGTTCCACAGAATAACCAAACCCCCTGCTTGCCCTTCCGCAGGAACCTCGATCATGTTAGTGAAATCATAATCGTTCAACAGTGTTGCATATGAGACCATACGGGTTTCCAAAAGTGTAACTACACTAGGTTTGTGAGTATCCATGAGGTCCTTAAAGTGCCTACGAAAAGTGTCGTTATTAGCACCACGAACATTCCACAAGATAATACGAGTTGGGCTATTCATTTGAGGGACAAACAGGTTGTGGGCTTGAATCCCCTCCTCTGGAGAAGGATGAAGGTTCCTTCTCAGGAAAGGTACCAAAATTATGGCATGCTTCCCCACTGTGGGATCCTGGGGGGTCGAATATCCATGGAGCACTTGTACAGTGCCATCGGACAGCTGAAAATGTTTTTCTTGTTATGAATTTCCCTGAAGAGAAACACCTTTACATCTCCTAGACTTGCAAATTCTATTGGCAACTCGTGGTGGTGGAGGTCTAGGTCCTCTTCTGCTGCTACCAAGTTGGGAATCGGAGGGGGGTTGTTTGGAAGGATATTTTCTTGCATGGGAGCTGGATGGTCCTCTTGAGGAGGAGTTTGATTGTGGTGGGGTTGGATTTCCCATTGCATGAAAATGGGGTTCAGAGTGGTTTGTTCCTCTAGGAAGAAGGGTAGGTTGGGAAGCTGGAGAATAAGTGCTGGAGGTTGGTTATGAGGGGGCATGTTCCATTACTGCTGCATCTAGTGAATTAGAGTGGGGTTGAGGTTGGGAGCAAGAGGTTGCAGGATCTGACTGAGCCATGTCTGATTGACATAGTAGTTCATTGCAAGATGCATTCCTTCGGAGACTTAACTGTGCAAGGTACTGAGGATTCGGGATTACTAAGACAGATTCTTGACCATTAATCATCATATTGAAAGAGATGGCATGGCTCACGAGTCCCAGCTCCAGCCAGGAGAGAGGTTGATAGTTCTGTGGTGGCAGAGGGGATGTATAGTAGTGGGGTGGATTGGGCAGAGGTGGGGGGAGGTTGTTCATGGATGTTTGATGTTGATGGTTTAGAATCTGAATGAGCCTTAGCCTCCTTCTGAGAGATAATGGGATCCATGGTATTGTTATTAGTTTGGTTTATAAGAAATTCTGGGGGAGAAGCAGAGTGTGAGAGAATAGGCATAGGTAGGTTAATACTTATAGAGTTTATAGGCATACAATCCGATGGAGTCTTAGATGGGTTAGAAAAATATTTGGGAAGTATTTGCAGAGATTTCCGAAGATTTTGAATTGCCATTTGGCTGTTGTATGCAGTGTTAGTGGACTAGTGTGAGGTAGGAGTTGTAGAGAAGAGTAGGGTGGAGTGTCGTGTGCAAGCACCTGGCAAGCGAATTGGTTTAGCTTAGATATGTCTGTTGGCTTGAGTGAATTAGAAGTAGGATTAGTAGAGAGGGAATCATTAGAGCGTGACTTATTAGTGATAGGGAGTGGTAATGATTTAGGTAAGCAGCCTGCTACGTGGCCATCACAGGGATAATGGATATCCATGTCATCCACTATGCATTGGGCGATCATGGAGTCTGTTCCACTGGTAGAGACGGAAATTATCGGTGTATGTGGGTTGGATTTACAGCTTTGCAAATTGATTCGTGTGTTCTAAGATGTTGGAATTAGGAGTATTCATGAGGGAGTATAACCGTTGCTTAGTGAGGCCAATTTTTTTCGGAATCATTTTTGCTAACATACTTCAGAGTTTGAGTATTAAGAAACTTACCTGACCCATCATAAAAAATACGAACTTTGATGCCTGTATTGTTAGGAGGGGGATTTTGATGACGAGTTGGGGAGGACTTCTTTCTGGAGAATGAAACTGTATGCCATTCCTCTTTGAGCTCACTGGCAGTTGATTGAGGGATTGGAGTTTGCTATGGGGAATTGGAGTGAACAAATGGACAACTGCCTTGGGTGTGGCCTAATCTGCCACAATTCTTGCACAAAAAGTGCTCACCTTCATATAGTATGTCCGAACAATGTTTACCTATGTAGATGTGTGATTTCACAGGGGAATCCATTCGGAGTTCAAGGCAAAGTCTGCAGAAGTACATGCATCGATTTTAACTAGTTTCCCTAGTTTGTTGCCAATTTTTTGTAGGATGAGAGCATCGTAGAATTCAGTTGGAAGGTTAGGCAATCGGGCCCAAACTGCAGAAATGAGTGGTCTGGCTTCGCAGACAATGAAGTTTGGAGACCATATTTATAGTGACAGATAAGAACCGTTGATGAACCACGATCCTCCATTGAGGGCTTTGAGCATGTTTTCTTCAATGGTGAATTTAACAATGTAATAGTCTGACCCTAAATCTATCAATGGAAAGGATTTTGATGTTTTCCACATATCTTATAGTTTCTTCTTTAGATAGAGATATTGGAATAGTTTGCCTAATAGTTTAATGATAAGGGAATGCCTCCACGGATAATAGATACGCTGCAAATCGTCCAAGGAGAGATTAACATGTAAATCTTCTGACTCATCAGTTGAATGCTCCTGTTCCAATGTGGTAGTAGAATTTGCCATTTCAACATCACTTGGATTGTTATGGAGCTGCGTAGATATGGGTTGGTCAGAGGAATTTGAAAGGAGGATTGATATGAAAGAAGGAGTAGAATCATGAGGGGCAGTGGATACGATAAATTTTGGATCATGAGAAGATGGAATAAGAGATGGATCAAGTGGTTTTGGAGGAATACTGGAAGGTGATGAGGATGAAGGAGTAGAGAGCGTTTCTTCCATCATCAATCCAGACTTTTTTAGTATGGAGATTATGAATAGGAAAATAAATTTTGGATCATGAAAAGACAGAATAGGAGATGGATCAGGTGGTTTTGGCTAGCATATATGGAACTAAAGAGCCAAGATTTTTTTTAGTGACAATTACCTCGATCATTGCATGTATTGCTTGATCTTGACATTAATGGAGAATAATCTATAACATTAAGTATGTCGTCCATTACAGAGAATATGGCATTTATTGCCTACTGTTACACATTCTTCAATGAACCCTACAATTATCATTTAATAGGGGCTTGATCCTAGGACCTTGTTCCCTAGACACCATTATAAACAGAGAGCTAAACAACCATTGTAAGACACATAAATTTTCTGACAAGATGATACTATACTTTGTTCAAAAGCTCAATAGTATTTCATCTTCTTGCTTATTAATATTGTTACTAATGCCTCTGAAAGCTCTGCTCCCAGAATCAAGATTTCTACTATCTTATCTAAATTTCAATGTTAAGTCTAATATTCTTGTTTAATTTATTTATCAATTTGGGATCAAATTAATTCACTTGTCTAAATTACGTACAAATTCAACTATACCGTTTTTCGGGTAAATAGTTTGGCGCCCACTGTGGTGCTTAGACAGCTGTGTAATTGAGTTGATCTTTACATCTATTACTAACATGTTTGATTCTTTGTTCTTAGCAAAAATCATAGAAAATGGTAGATAACGATGTCAACATCGCACACAACTTTGAGACTCAAGGAAATCTGCCTCAGCAAGAAAATTCAATTAGTGATACCCACAACGAGGGTGATGAGGCCATGCTGGTCCATGGCGGGAAGTATCTGTGTCATGTTTGAGAGGCAAATCCTAATGATGCTGACGAAGAGCACGTCACTGAAATAGTGAGGATCCCGAGGGAGCAACAAAATGGTATTATGGGTCATCTCTCACAATAGGACCAGGTTATGACAAAGTTGAGGCCGTTGTTAAGTGCTTCCAACAACGGGAATGGATGATGTCTAGTTCCTCCTGGTGCTCCTGCTAATCAAACAACGTAGAGGGTCGACGATAATACCTCGAGGGGCAAAGTCGGCTTTGATAAGGCCAGGAGGAACGGTAGTGGATCCGGTAACAATAGTGAGAATTATTCCTCTAAAACCAAACTCATGCGATTTATGAGGGAAATAAATGCATAAATGGATCAAATTCGGGGTGCGCCATCCCTGTTGAAAGGATCAGACTCAAAGAAGTACATCCAGTTACCGTTCAAACCAAGCGCGACACTAGAATTGACCCCAAAGCGATTCAAAACACCAGACATGATAAAGTATGATGGGACTTCGATCCGCATGAGCACATCACTACCTATACAATGGTGGTGAAGGGAAACGATTTAGCTTCATACGAGATTGAGCCAGTCTTACTAAAGGAATTCGGGGATACCCTTACAAAAGGGGCCCTAACATGGTATTCACTCTTGCCCAAACATTCAATAGACTCCTTTGAGATGCTCGCAAATTATTTTATCAAGGCCCATGCTGGGGCTAGAAAAGTACATGCCCAAAAGGATGATATATTCAGGATTGCACAAGGAGAGTTTGAATTGTTGTGGGAGTTTGTGACTAGGTTCCAGAAAGAAAGAATGATGCTTCTGGCCGTACCAGACGAATGGGCAGTAGAAGCTACTAAAGGGTTGAATCCTAGACGTTCTAATGCTTCCCAAAAATTAAAAGAAAGTCTGCTGGAGTTCCAGGCAATAACGTGGGAGGATGTTCACAACTACTATGAGATAAAGATAAAAATTGAGGATGATCAACTCGGTTTCCCGGCATCAATCAAGGGTCGGATAGGGAAGAGAATAAGGAGATATTAAAGGAAGATTTTGATTGAGATCAACGGTCTTCAAGGGGTCAATTTTTTCCTTATGAACAGGCTGAATGATACAACAAAGGTTTCTGGTCGGCGAATAGATTCGCTACTGATAGGAGAGCTGATCGCAGTCGGAGTAATAGGTCATTGCAAGACAAGGAGATATTGGGTTCTTGAGATTCCTCCTACCCCAGGCTTTCCAAATATAACTTCAATTTCAGTGTAGTGGAGCTGATATCGTCTATGAGGAACATTAAGGAAGCACGATTCCCGAAACCAATGAGATCTGATACCAGTTAGAGAGATCCTACTTTATGGTGAGAATACCATGGGACCAATGGTTACCGGACTGGGGACTATCGGCATTTGCGGGAGGAGGTGGTGACATTGCTGAAAAACAACCATATCAGAGAGTTCTTAAGTGATCTGGCTAAAAACAACTATGGTGACAATCATGGCAATACAGAACCTTTGAAACAAGGAGAAGATTCTCCATGTTTGATGATCAACATGATTTTCGGGGGAAAAAAGATTAATTGTGTGGCCTTTTTGGAAGCAAAGAAGATAAAGGTATCAGTAGCCATAGTAAGAGACCCCAGGAAGTCGCTGAGGATGACATTACTTTCATGGAGGAAGATGTAGATAGACTATTATTGCCGTACTACGATGCCTTGGTAGTATCGTTAAATGTCTGAGATTTTAAAAGTAAACATGTTTTGGTGGACCCAAGAAGTTTGGCCAACATTATCCAATAAAGAGTGTTGGAGCAAGCTAAGCTGACTGGAAGTATCATTCCGGCCATAAAACTCCTTGTCGGGTTCAATCTGGCAAGTGTAAGAATTCAAGAGAGATCTTGCTACCCATGAATGTCGAGGGGGTGATGAAGATGACCCTTTTCGAGGTAGTAGACAGCGATGTGCTACGATATTATCCTGGGGAGACCATGGTTGCACGATATAAAGGTCGTGCCATCAATGTATCATCAATTACTTAAGTTCCCAACTCCCGAGGGAAATAAACAAATAAAAGGAGACCAACAGGTGGCAAGGAAGATGAATGCAATCTCCGTTTCTACTAGCAAAGGGATGGAACATGCAATATAGCAATTACATGAACCGACGCCTGCTCCCGTGCTGAGTGAAGTCAAGTAGGGGGATGAGTTGTTGGAATCCTATCAAGTACCAAGATATTTACAATTACCAGTAGAAACGGACGTAACACAATCCCCAGCGGAAGAACTTGAGCAATTCGCGTTGTTCGAAAAGTTCTTGGAGAGGAAGTTCCTCTTGGGGATAGGGCTAAACCCCGATCTTAGGTCCGAATTTATTGAATTTCTTAAATTTAATGTTGATGATTTTGCATGGTCATATACAGATATGACAGCTATCCCGCCAGAAATGGTCGTGTGCAAACTAAGCTTGGATCCCAACATCCCTCCGGTAAGACAGAATAAACGTCCTATCGCCGAGGTTAGAAAAAAATTTGTCAAAGAAGAGTTAACTCGTTGCTCGATATCAGCTCAATCTGAGAGGTAAAGCATCCTAATTGGTTAGCTAACGTAGTAGTAGTTCCGAAGAAGAACAATAAATTTTGCATGTGCATAGACTATAAGGATCTAATTAAGGCGTGCCCTAAAGACTCGTTCCCACTGCCAAACATTGGTCAAATGATCGATGCGATGGCCGAGCATGAGTTAATGAGTTTTCTTGATGCTTACTCCTGGTATAACCAAATCAAGATAAACCCGAAGGACCGGGAAAAACTTCATTTATAATAAACTTTGGTACATATTGCTATAATGTGATGCATTTCGGGCTAAAGAATGTCGGAGCCACTTATTAGCGGCTCGTAAACAAAATATTTGAGAAATAAAAAGGGAAACCATGGAAGTTTATATAGACGATATGCTGGTTAAGCCTTTGAATGCAGGGAATCATCTTAAGCACTTGAAAGAAACCTTTGACATCTTAAGAAAGCACAACATGAAGCTTAACCTCGAGAAGTGTGGATTCAGAGTCAGCTATAGTAAATTCTTGGGGTTCCTGGTATTGTAAAGGGGGATGGATGTCAAACCCGATAAAATTAAAGCCATCGAAGACATCCCAGACCAGCTATCAAGTGTAAAAGAGGTTCAAAGGTTGATAGGATGTCTGGCCGCTTTAAGCAGATTCATTTCTTGATCATCAGAAAAATGGCATCACTTCTTTCACTCCTAAAAAAGAAGAACAACTTCGAATTGACTCAGGAGTGTCAGCAGGCTTTTAAGGATTTGAAAAGGTATTTGTCGAGTCCTCCATTAGTGTTGAAATTGGAGGAAGGCGAACAACTGCTGATGTACTTAGTTGTCTCAAAAGTAGAGGTAAGTGCCGTTTTAATCCATGAGGATGAAGGTATGGAATCTCCTATCAATTATGTTAGTAAAATTTTAATGGGAGCAGAAACTCGCTACTCGCATCAGGAAAAATTATCCTTGGCTCTTGTAGTTGCTGCTCGAAAGCTTAGGCCGTATTTACAATGTCATTCGATAGCCGTGGTGATCACTTTTTCCCTAAAGAATATTCTTCATAAACCAAAACTTTTAGGTAGGCATGGCTAAAGGGGCAGTCAAAATGATTGAATTTTACATAGAGTATAAACCTGGGACTGTGATTAAGCCTATTGGCCCGATGTTTGGGAGCTTCCGAAGCCAACTATGTAATGTGGGAAGTCTATCTGTGGAAATCACTCAGGCGGGGATTCCTTGGTGGTACAATTAATTATGGCAGGATACCACTGGCCCCGGATAGAACAAGATGCCAAGGCTTATGTTTAGAAATGTGATAAATGTCAATGCCACGTACCATTGATACATCAACCGATAGAGTTATTGCACTCGGTTTTAGTCATCGTGGACATTCATGAAGTGGGAAATGGATATAGTCAGTCTGCTACTGCCGGACTCCGGTAAGGTAAGATGTTTTCTTTTTTTCTAAGTGGGTTGAAGCAGGTTCTTACTAGAAGATCGGCGAACATGAAGTGGTAGATTTCTTGTGGGAAAATATAATTTCTAGATTCGGGATACCAAAAGAGATAGCCTACAACAACGAGCCATAATTTATAGGTGCGAAGATCACAAAATTTCTTGCAGATCTGAAAGTCAAAAGGATCACATCATCACCTTATCATCCGAGTGAAAACGGTTAAGCAAAATCAACAAAACAAGGTGATTATCCAAAATCTAAAAAAGAGATTAGAAGCAACAAAAGACAACTGGCCCGAAGAACTACCAAGAGTGTTGTGGACATATCAAACAATAGCCAAATCAAGCATGGGGGAGACTCCTTTCTCTCTTTTGTACAATGCGAAAGCCTTGATCCCGATGGAAGTAGGAGAACCTAACTTGAGATATTTCCAGGAAAATTAAGAGATAAACAATGAGGCAATGTTGGCCAAATTCAAGTTGCTTGACGAATGTAGGGACTTTATACATATAAGGATGGCAGCATAGAAACAGAGAATGGAAAGATATTACAATCGAAGAACCAACCTCTATTATTTTAAAGTAGAAGACTTGATTTTAAGGAAGGTAACTCAGAACACCTCGAAGGTCAACGCAGGGAAGTTGGGTCCGATCTGGGAAGTCCCTTACTGGGTTTCAACTGTCGCTGAAAAGGGTCATATGAATTGGAAAATTAAGAAGGAAAAAAGTTGCTGAGAAACTAGAATGTAGCACACCTCAAAAGATATTATTGCTAATGAGCCTCGCCTATACTGAAAGTATGTGCTGCACTCTTTTTCCCTTCGCTTAGTTTTTGTCCCAATTAGGTTTTTCTGGCAACGCTTTTAACGAGGCAGCAATGGAAAGCATACTATGAAGGAAGCTTCATCAGTAAGAATAAGACCTTTAAATGACAAGGCATGCGAGCAAGAGGCCACTACATAGCGGTTAGATAGTATTTTGCTCGATAGCAAAATTCCTACCGGGAAGCAAAGTTTGCTATGAACCAAAGGTTACCCGTTCGTTCACGAGTGCAAGCCATTGGGGCATTGTTATGTAATCTTGGGCTCGATAGAAAAAGTTCCTAAGGGGAAGTGAAGCTTGCTATCGAACTAAAGATTATCTAACCATTCACTAGTGGAATCCTCAAAGGAGAAAGACTTCATGTGTTCAAATTTGCATTCTTTGTATTATAACACTTGGGAGGGGGATGCTATGAGAATACGACAACAATAACTGCTACATTGACCGGAACTACGAAATCTGGATCAGGATAAGGGACTGTGAGGCCAACCCGTAGAAATAAGTTGTACAAGTTAGCCACAAATAATGACAATCTCCTTTTTAACACAACGAATGCTTATGTACTTTTGAAAATGGAAGAAATAAAATGAATTCCTTTTATTTTTATCTTATTTCTTGTCCTATCGATGAATTAATTTTATCATTTGAAAGTTAAACAAGTACTTCAAATGCTAGTGACGTAATGAACATGATACGTCCTCTTCAAAAGCATCTTAAACATAAGAGGACCCTCTCTTATGAAACCTTCACAGTAAAGGGTTGATTCCGGAAGAATTTATGCCCGGAATCCAAATGCTATCGGGGAAAAATACAACCAACGCTTGCATAATTCGACACAAATAGAAAAACTTGCACAATACTTAAACAAAAAGTATGCAAAGAGGAAAGCCTGCACAATACGTAAATGGAAAAATACTTCTATTTACAGCAAATGTGCCAAGCAGCACATATACAAAGGTATGGAAAATAAACGAAAGCAAAAACCTAAACTACTTCACCCCCAAAATTCGGAGGAAGAGAAGCATCTGTACCTCCGGGAGAAGTAGGCAGATCTGTTGTCGGCTTAATATTGTGGCCTCCACCATCTTGGCCTTCAACATCATCCCTTTCTGGTTCTTATTCAGTTTTTAAGAAATTGGAACCGAAACCAGAAGAATCGATAGCAACACTTTGGACTGGGAGACCCCTTTGGGTAGTTGACTCCAGCTCATGGGCCTTAGCAATTATGGCATTAATGACACCAATTTTGGCCTCTTCTAAGGTTTTTCTCCTCATGTTATACACAGAATATGTTTTTTCAACAATGAGGGAAGCCACTCGATGTTGAAATTCTCCCTTGAGATGGTCCACCTCGGTTGAAAGGTTATCTCACTTAGATATAATAGTCTGGAGGTTAACATCAAGGTCACAGACAGTAGAGTTAAAAACTTTATTATGCTCTATAACACTCTTATGCCTCTCTTCCAACTGGCATACTTCTCCTTAGTAACAACAATATTTTCAGTTTTGGAGTTCAAGGCCACCTCCAAATTATTCAATCTTTCAGTATAGGCAGCCTCGCGATTGGATGTAGAAAGAACGACATTGTGGACCTCAACCCACTTTGCCCTAGATTCTTCAAATTATACCCTTATCAGGGTGGCCTCTTCGCCGATGGTCACTACTTCTTGATCTATTTGCTACAACCGAGCCTCCAACTCAACGACCTCAACAGCTCGTGCTTCCAGTTCTAGGAGATGGGCAGCAATTTAATCTCGCTCGGCCAACAATTGATCATACTCGGAGGTAAGTTCCTCCTTATTAAGAATTAACCTCTGAAGGCCCTCCGAACCAAGGAAGTTAGCCTACAAAACAAAAGTACAAACTAAAACCCATGCCATAACAACGATAGAATAAACAATAGATGAAACAAAGATTGTACAGTCGCTGCGTTGTGCATGGCATTGTTCAAAAAACACTCTCCCGAAAGAGATTGTATCTTATTCCCATAGTTTTCTGAAGCTAGAGGCTTCAGATAATTAGCAAGTTCTATCGGCTCGAACAACATATGGCATCCAGTAAGGACCGAAAGGGAAACATTCCTCCTCATGCTCTGAGGATCTTCGGAGAGGTATAAATAATCATGCCCTAAATTTTCATGAACTGCGGACTAGAGAAGAGGGACATCCTCCTTTCGAATGATTGCTATCGAGGGAGATGATACAACAGTTGCTGGTGGTGAAGGCAAGGCTGGCAAAGATAGAGATGAAGCTGATGGCGTTGTAGTTTGAGAAGTTGTTGCGACAAAAATAGTGCTATTAGTTGGTTGTTCATCAACAAAATATGGGAGAGACCCGGTACCCAACCTCACGGTACAGGGAATAGAAATTGGGGCTCGAAAGTGAGAGATAGTGTCACGACCCTAACCCCGAACTCCGTCGTGATGGTGCCTTTCATGAGATAAGGCCAACAAGTTTAATGCAATTCATCTTTTAAGCAGTTAAACAATACAAAATAGTCTAAACATGATTTAATAATTCTAAGTAGCAGAAATATCAAGAATAATGCAGAAAATCCAACCCAACACAGCCCTAACCAGGGTGTCACAAGTCAAGAGCATCTATGAGTCACAGTATAGTCTGCTAAAGTCATAAACTACTACAAGTGTTTGTAAGAAACAGAAATGATAGAAGAGTAGATACACGGGGCTGCGGACGCCAACACCTACCTTGTAATCTCCGAAAAGGCCCTCCTGGAACTTGAGGAAATCAACACTCGGAGCAGAACCAGCTATGCCTGAATTTGCACACAGGGTGCAGGGAGTAAAGTGAGTACTCCAACTCAATGAGTAATGAATATAAATAATGACTGAAAGTAATAAAACCCGTAAAGTACAAGATAGTCTATAAGCAGTAAAATCATTTATAATCAGGAAAACCAGTAAGAATCAGGAAAGATGCTCTTTACACCAGTAAACATGTAATTGTCAAATAATTATGGTACGGTAAACAAATAAAAGTTCGCCCCTCAGGTACAGTAACACCACATCCGCCTCTCGGGAAATATCTCAAAACAGTAACAGCCCCTCGGGCTCAATCTCATATCACAATAGGTACCCACGCTCACTGGGGGTGTGCAGACTCCTGGAGGGGCCCCTTACGGCCCAAGCGCAATAACAAGTCATCTCGTGGCATCAAATCTAGGCCTCCAATTAGTATCAGTATCTCCTCACAACATAGGCCCTCGGCCTTACTCAGTCAAAAATCATCACAAGCCCCTCGGGCAGTAGTACAACAGTGTTTCTCAGCCCAAACATCATTTAAAATATTATTTAAATCTCAAAGCTGAGTAAAAAAATGACTGAGTAGTAAACAAGTGGAATTTAACATGATTGAGTTCAAATAGTAAGTCAAAACTATGAGGAAATATCAAATAAAAGCCCCGAAGGGTCCAAATAGTTGGCACGAAGCCTAAATGTGGCACTCAACCCAATAAACGATGATAACAAATAGTTTTCAATCAAATATGCGATAAAATTATCAATCGAGACGGACCAAGTCCAAATCTCTAATAGTGCACGACCCCACGCTCATCATCGAGCATGTGCCTCACCTCAATATAGTACTACTATGCACAATCCGGGGTTTCAAACCCTCAAAACATCATTTTCAAGCATTACTCACCTCGAACCGGTTAAATCCCCAGCTCGCGATGCCTTTGCCCTTCGAATTGGCCTCCACGTGCGTCGAATCTATCCAAAATTAGAACGAATACGTCCCAATATGCTAAGGGAACAAGGCCCAAGCGAAAACAATCAAAAAATACCAAAAATTTCGAAATTAGCAAAACCCGAACCCCGGGCCCACTTCTCAAAACTTATAAATTTGTACACCAATAGGTTCCTTATCTCCTCACGAGTTCATACATACCAAAAACATCAAAATCCGTCCACAAATGGCCCTTCAAATCCCAAATCAAAAGTCCAAAATTCCAAGCCCTAGTTCTTCCATTTTTAGCTTAAGTTTCCATGATTTTCTAGATAAATTTCACAATAGGATCGAGATTTAAGTCCAAAAATCTTACCTCAAATCATTTCCCCTTGAATCCCTCTTTAATCTCCTTCAAAAACCTCTCATAATGATAAACTATGGGTGAAAATAGACCCAAAATCGCAGACAAGACGACTTAAAAACATTCTGCCCAAGCCTTACTTCCCCTTCTTCGCGAACGCAGTCAAGCTCTCGCGTTTCCGAAGCACAAATTTGCGTTGACCAGATTTTTCCTCTACGCGAACGTGATACACCCATCACGAACGCGATGCTTTCTCCTCCTACACCTCCGCGAACGCGACGCCCCTTATGCAAACGCGAATAACAAAAGACCTTGGGCCTCTCAGACCCCAAATTACTCTACGCGATCACAAATCCCATCTTGCGAATGCGAAGACTAAATCCTGTCCTTTCTCAATTCCTTCCTCGCAAACGCAAGGCTCCTCTCGCGAACATGAAGAGATAATTCTCTGCAACACCTGATCAGATTTTCTGCAACTTCCAAACTCCAAAACTAACCCGAATGATCATCCGAAGCTCACCTGAGGCCCCCGGGACCTCAACCAAAAGCACCAACACATACCAAAACCTTATTCAAACTTGCTCCAATCATCAAAGCACCTCAAACAATATCAAATTACCCAAAACATATCGGATTCAAGCCTAAGTTTCTAAAATATTCCGAAATATGCTTTCGATAAAAAACCCAACCAAACCACGTCCGAATGACCTGAAATTTTGCACACACATCCCAAATGACACAACGAAGCTACTACAACTCTCGAAATTCGATTCCAACCCCCGGATCAAAATCTCACCAACCAACTGGAAATCGCCAAAATATCAACTTCTCCAATTCAAGCCTAATTCTATTCCGGATCTCCAAAACCCATTCAGATCACACTCCTAAGTCATAAATCACCTCCTGAAGCTAATCGATCCATTAGAACTCACATCTGAGCTCTCTAACACATAAGTCAACATCCAGTTGACTTTTCCAACTTAAGCCTTCTTAAAAGAGACTAAGTATCTCAACTTCACCAAAACCAATCCGGATTCGACCCAACCAACCCGATGCCTCAACACACAGATGAACAAAGAAATAAGAAACAAAATGGGGGAAACAGAGAGGTAACTCATGAGACAACCAGTCGGGTCGTCACATCCTCCCTAACTTAAATAAACATTCGTCCTCGAACGAGTCAAGAAATATACCTGAAGCCTCAAACAGGTGAAGATATCTACTCTGCATCTCCCGCTCGGTCTCCCAGGTAGCCTCCTCCACGGGCCGACCTCTTCACTGCACCTTCATCGAAGCTATATGTTTTGATCTCAACTTCCAAACTTGATGCTCCAGAATAGCTGTTGGCTCTACATCATAAGTCCAATCATCCTCTAACTGAACTGTGCTGAAATCCATAACATGAGATGTATCTCCAATGTACTTCCGAAGCATAGAAACATGGAACACAGGGTGCACACTCGACAAGCTGGGTGGAAAAGCAAGCTCATAATCCACCTTTCCAATCCTCCGAAGTACCTCAAAAGGCCTAATGAACCGCAGACTCAACTTCCCTTTCTTTCCAAATTGCATAACACCTTTTGTGGGCGAGACCTTCTGCAGAACCTTCTCACCGACCATGAAGGACACATCTCTAACCTTCCTGTCAGCATAACTCTTTTGCCTCGACTGCGCTATACAAAGTCTCTCCTAAATCATCTTTACTTTATCTAAGGCATCCTGAACCAAATCTGTCCCCAAAAGCCTAGCCTCACCGGGCTCGAACCAACCAACTGGAGATCTACACCACCTCCCGTACAAAGCCTTATATGGAGCCATATAGATACTCGATTGGTAGCTGTTGTTGTAAGAAAACTCTGCAAGTGGCAGAAACTGATCCCATGACCCTCTGAAATCAATAACACAAGCGCGTAGCATATCCTCCAATATCTGAGTGGTGCGCTCGGACTGCCCGTCCATCTGAGGATGAAAAGTTATGCTCAACTGTACCTGAGTACCCAACTCTCACTAAACAGACTTCCAAAACTAGGAAGTAAACTGAATGCCCCGATCTGAAATAATGAAAATTGGGACACCATGCAACCGAACGATCTCCCGGATATATATCTTTGCTAACCGCTCGGAAGAATAAGTAGTACAAATAGGAATGAAGTGCGCAGACATGGTCAGCCTATCCACAATCACCCAAATAGCATCAAACTTCGTGAAAGTCCAAGGGAGTCCAACTACAAAATCCATAGTGATCCGCTCCCACTTACACTCTGGAATATCCATCCTCTGAAGCAAGCCACCTGGTCTTTGATGCTCAGATTTCACCTGCTGACAATTGAGACACCGAGCTACAAATCCCACAATATCATTCTTCATTCTCCACCACCAGTAATGATGTATAAGATCTTGATACATCTTCACGGCTCCTTGATGAATAGAAAACCGCGAGCTATGGGCCTCCTCTATAATTAACTCCCGAAGCCCATCTACATTGGACATACAAATTTGGCCCTGCATCCTCAATACCCCATCATCTGTAATAGACACATCCCTAGTATCATCATGCTGAACCCTGTCCCTAAGGACGAGAAAGTGTTGATCATCATACTGGCGCTCTGTGATGCGCTCATATAAGGAAGACCAAGAAACCATACAAGCCAATACCCGATTGGGCTCCGAAATATCCAACCTCAGGAACCGATTGGCCAAAGCCTGAACATCAATCGCAAGAGGTCTCTCCCCAACTGGAAGGTATGCCAAACTCCCCATACTCACTGCCTTTCGGCTCAAAGCATCAGCCACCACATTGGCCTTTCCCGAATGGTACAATATAGTGATGTCATAATCCTTAAGTAACTTCAACCATCTCTGCTGCCTCAAATTAAGACCCTTTTGCTTGAACAAATGCTGAAGACTGTGATGATTAGTGAATACCTCACAAGATATGCCATATAAGTAATGCCTCCAAATCTTCAACGCGTGAACTATGGCAGCCAACTGCAAATCATGAATAGGATAGTTCTTCTCATGGGGCTTCAACTGACGAGAAGCATAAGCAATAACTCTACCCTTCTACATCAACACAGAATCAATCCCTACTCTCGAAGCATCACAATACACGGTATATGGACCTGAAGTTTATGGCAAAACCAACAACATAATCCATAGTGATCCTCTCCCACTTCCACTCAGGAATAACCATCTGCTGAAGCAAGCCACCCGATCTCTGATGCTCATATTTCACCTGCTGACAATTGAGACACCGAGCTACAAACCCCAAAATATATTTCTTAATTCTCCACCACCAATAATGTTGTCTAAGATCCTGATACATCTTCGCGGCATCCGGATGAATGGAATACTGCGAGCTATGGGCCTCCTCTAATATCAACTCCCGAAGCCTATCCACATTGGGCACGCAAATCCAGCCCTACATCCTCAACACTCCATCATCACCAATGATCACATATCTGGCATCATCATGCTAAAGTCTGTCCTTAAGAACAAGCAAATGCGAATCATCATACCGGCGCTCTCTGATCTGATCATATAAAGAAGACCGAGAAACCACGCAAGCCAACACCTGTTGATACCCAATTTTTCCCTAAGTATTTTTATACCCAAAATACTTCCAAAATAGCATATTTTTGCATACATAAGCACACATAAGAGCTTTGGCATTTTTAAATATTTTAAAACTAATTTATTGCCTATTTTAATATAATAAAAGCCAATAATTATTCCTAAAATTATCATTTTTAGTGAATAATTTATTTTATTATCACATTTACACCAAAATATATTTAAGGTAGTTTTTGCATATTTTTACAATTTTTTTTGGTATTTTTAAAGCTAAATTGCATATAATTGCAATTATAGCCTACCTTGTGATTTATAGCATTTTATGTTTATAAAATTAATATTTATATAATATTCATTTACCCAATACTCTTAATTTGCTTTTAAAATTTGTAATTTTATCAAAAATTAAAAGGGAAAATTGGCTATTTACGATTTGGCCTCAATTGCATTTCAATTATAGCCAATTTGGCAACCCCATTCAGCCCCAATTTCAAATCCCAAATTACCCAGCCTAATTGAAATTTAACCCGACCCCTGACCCACTTATCTGATTCGCCCCGTTCCCCATTCAATCTAGGCCATTGATCTAAATGATCAACGACCACGTTTTATCCTTTCCTTTTGAATTCACCAACCCCACCCTAACCCTAGCCATTTCTCACCAAACTCTGCCCTTGAATTCCTCTTCTCTCTCACTCTCTCTGAAGCCCTCATGAACCCTAGCCGCCACCTTTCAATCCCACCCTAATCCATGGCCTCCCATGGCCATCGGAGATGTGTAATGGCCTCCCATGGCTCCTGGGTGTTCGGTTCTGTGGTTTCACGGCCAAATCTCAAAGGAAGTTGGTCCAGTCGTTGCCTGACTTCCATTCATGACCTTTTCCAGTCGTCCCTGACTTTTCTCTGGCCAGCCATGGTCATTCGAGTCAGATCCTTGACGCTCCTAGTTAGATCGTTAATTTCCAAGGCCTTTCTCACCTTTTTGGGTTCTTCGAAACCCTAATCTTTGGATTTTTAATTTTTCTTTTAGATCTGCTTTAGATCTGTACTTGCCATAAATGTTTAAGTGCTTTCTCGAAAGTTCTTCAACTTTTCTTGCAAAAACGATCCCTCATTAGGGTTTTCCTTTAAGTTTTTCAAAAGATCTCTGATTTTAACATGTTTATGATTTGGCTATGATTTGCTCATGTTATTCTTCTATCTGTTTCAGCATGTTAAAAAACCCTAGTTTCTTTTAGTTTATCCGAGTTCTGAAATTTATTTGTTTAAATGTGAATTTGTTCTTTGTCGCTGATTCTCTCTTCCTCATTTAATTTGTTTAAATTTGAGTTCTTACCATCTTGCAAAACCCAGTTACTGTTAAAGCCCCAAATTTTTAGGAGTTTTCTCACTTATTACTACTCTGAGACCTTTACTTGCTTCTATGTTCTTCTTCACTGTTGATTCTATGTGACTACTTGACCTACTTGACTACCGTGCTTCGAATGTTTTCTTGCTGCTGAATGCTAGGTTGCCCTGCTGCCATTGTATGTTAGTATTGTTTCTTTTTGTCAACTCGTTTAACACTGCATGCTTGTTCATTCCTTACTATTTATATAGTGAGGTGCAGAATCATATTCTCTTTCTTGATTGATCTTGATTTTCTCCATATTCCGACTAATTGCAAAAAGTTTTCTTACGAGCCCTAATTTTTACTCATCGGTTTATAATTAATTGATTCATTTCCTTTACTGTGATATTTTACCTTGCTAAATCCTTTCCCAAAATAAGCCTATTTCGTACTTAGACTTGATTGTTTACGTCATGCTTTTACTACCCTTTTTATGGCAATAATCAATCTGCCCCCAAACTGATTTTCTTTCCTTAATTAGGCCTGCTGATACCCGTTAAGCAGTGTTTCCTTAATTAAAGAGGAATCACTTGGGTTAATTAATTGTGAATAGTGATTGTTTCCATATTTGTATTTAAATTTTACTTATTACCTTATTTCTCACTCGTTTTCAAAAACTATAAATACCTTACTCTTTTTTCTTTGAACAGATACGAACAACTTGAGTTCAAAAATCACTCTTACACTTAAAAACTCTCTTTCTTTACTGCTACTTGTGTTGTTGCTTTGGGCTAGCCGACTGAAAGCCAAGGCTAGACTGTTGGACTCTTATTTTCTCTACTTTTCTGCACTTTGCTTCTCTACTGGTATGTCCTAGTTAATTTAGAAGCTTCAACAACAACGTGTTTTTCTTTAATTACTCCTGTTTGTCATTCCTGTCTACTTCTATTCATGTTCCTTCAGCCAACATATGTTTCTAGCATGCTATAATATGTTCCCTCTCCCTTGTAATTTAATGTTTATCTATGTGTGCATTCTGTCAGTCGTGTGTTATTTATTTGCTACCTTATGAATCCCCAAACCCTCATATCCCCCTTATATGCTTTAAGTTATGGTTCAGAAACATGGCAATATTTGAAGTTATTGTCCATGGATATGAACTGGAACCTTTGGGCCCTAAGCTTGTCAATTTCCCCATCCCTATTCCCTTATTGTGTGTGCTGAGTAATAGCTTTGGCCTGACAGTATTTTTAGTTATTGCTCAGGCCATGGCCTGACCTCCAGTAGGTTTTTACTCTCTAAATGCTTGATCAACAAGTTTGGTCAGGGGTGTGCCAGTCTACTTTGTGGCCGGGCATGACCACCAGCCTGCCTGGGTAGCCCCTACCCCTTCTATTGCACTTATACTCACTCTTCGAACTTAGGTTCTGCCCCTCTTATATGAGCCTTGCCTTGAGACCCCTGAGCTCCCTCTGAACTTGGATACATAAAGGCTGGCCCTTCCACATTGCACAGCTCAATTTTTGATCAACATCTTGGGTGTATGCACAACCTGGGGTTCCTGAAATCCTTTGGATCTCTAAAACACCCTAGATAAGAGAAGGCTTGAAAATTCAGATCTCGGAAGTGGCTCAATCTCATATTATTAGACATTAAGTCTGGATTAGGCTGCTCGTATGTAGCTGAGGATTTCTGATGTATTTTTTGTAATTCCTGTTTCTTTTCTTTTGGGTTGTAATAGCTTGTATAAACTCGAGGATTTAGTAAAAAGGGGGAATGAGATTTATTTCTATGCACCAAGGGTAGAGATCATGCCTATAAGGATTTGTTATGATTTCTGCAAACTCACACTTAGAGATCATGCCTATAGGGATTTGTTATGATTTCTGCAAACTCATACCTAGATATCATGCCTATAGGGATTTGTTATGACTTCTTCAAATACGCATAGAAATCATGCCTATAGAGTTAATTCTTAACTTCTGCAAATACGATAGAAATCATGCCTATAGGATTCACTCTTAATTTCTGCATCTCCACACATAAATATCCTGCATATAGGATTAACTTCTAATTGTTCTGTAAATTTATATAAAAATTGTCTATAGACTACTGCATTATGCATATATAAGCATAATTGGGCAAAGAGCTCGTAGGTTTAACAATAAAAGCTGCATATAGATACCATGTTCATAGGACCTTTTATTAATGTCTAAAAAGGTGTCCAAATCAGTAAGCGTATAGAAAGCATGCCTATAGGAAATCTCGAATCTGAATCATAGTAATATTAAATGCTGAACTCGTAATGTTCTGTTAAAATTGTTAACATTTTTTTTCAGTTTGCTCTTTTCTAAAATCAGTAGATATCATGGCCAGATCTAACCAACCCTTAGACAAAGAGATTAAATAATCAATCAGATCGGTTTTAGTCAACTGCATTCGAGTAAGCCTAATGTAACTTTTCGTCTAAAAAAATGTATTGAACCAGTCCGCTCGTCGCTTTATTTAATTAAGACCAAATCAGTATGTGTAAGACATGCTAAACTCTATGACTTTTTGCGGATTTATGGAGGCGTATTTGAGCCCTATCTGCTTGTCTATTTCCCTTCTATTTGCATTACGTGTTTTGATTGACGCCTTAGCATTTTGTCCTTTGAAAACTTCTAAAAGCCCCAATCCCCCCTCCCTTTAGGATTAGTAGTCCATTTGCCTCCGGGACTGATAGGATCGGGACGGGTAATAGCATGCAATAAGTAATGATACTATTCCACGCTTTAATACCTTAACGGGACGGGAAGGGTAGACATGGAGATGATGATCACACGATAACACTATGCGTACAATTGGGTATCGCTGTTGTGTGAATGATCCATGTGATATATAAACCTAGGACCCCCTCCCTCTTTATTAGTTCGTTATTCCTTTTTTTATAATTTTAAAAGTTGTTCAGTTTTCAACTTCTCTTCTTTTACTTCAACTCTTTGCACCTATCATGAAAAATCTCTTTAATTGTCTGAATTTTAGTATTGTTTCTCCCTGAACTTCTACTTTCTTTTACTTCTTTTAAGTTACCTGCATCAATTATTTGACCCCTTCCCCTTTACTCGCATATCTTTTCTTTAATTATAAAACTACTTTCTTCCAAATTTCTGCACTTTTGAACCCTTTTTTTTTGCAACCATTATGTCAAAGTTTCCTCGTATTTGCAATGCTTGCTTGTCTACTTGTTTGTTTGTATTTAAAGTCATAATTGTAGCATGGCCGGGAACCACACTAGTGGATCTTGCGGGGTGCCTAACACCTTTCCCTCGAGATAATTTCTAGCCCTTACCCAAACTCTAGTTTTTCATCTCAAATTCTTTCTTAAAGTGTCCTAATGCACTATAATAATTAGGTGGCGACTCTCCAAATCCAAAACCCAATTCCCAAACGGGAATAGAGTTGTCTTTCCTAAATGTCGTAAACCCGATTTCTCGCTCTTTGGAGGGAGGAAAAAAGGGGGCGTCGACAACACCCGACTGGGCTCCAAAATATCTAATCTCACAAACCGATTGGCCAAAGCCTGAACATCAACTGCAAAAGGTCTCTCCCCAACTGGGATATATTCCAAACTCCCCATACTCACTGCCTTCCGACTCAAAGCATCAGCCACTACATTGGCCTTTCCCGGATGGTACAATATGGTGATATCATAATCCTTAAGCAACTCCAACCATCTCCGCTGCCTCAAATTAAGATCCTTTTGCTTGAACAAATGCTGAAGACTGTGATGATCAGTGAATACCTCACAAGATATGCCATTTAGGTAATGCCTCCAAATCTTCAATGCATGAACTATAGCAGCCAACTCCAAATCGTGAACAGGGTAGTTTTTCTCATGGGGCTTCAACTGATGAGAAGCATAAGCAATAACTCTACCCTTTTGCATCAATACACAACCAATCCCAACTCTCGAAGCATCACAATACACGGTATAATGACCTAAAGCTTATGGTAAAACCAACACTGGAGCTATGGTCAAAGCTGTCTTGAGCTTCTGAAAGCTCTCCTCACACTCGTCCGACCATACAAATGAAGCACCCTTCTGAGTTAACTTAGTCAAGGCTGATGCGATAGATGAGAATCCCTGAACAAACCGGCAATAATAGCCTGCCAAACCAAGAAAACTACGAATCTTTGTGGCTGAGGACGGTCTACGCCAACTCTGCACCGCCTCTATCTTCTTTGGATCAACCTGAATACCCTCACTGGACACCACGTGTCCCAAGAATGCCACTTAACTGAGCCAAAACTCACACTTGGAGAACTTTACATAAAGCTTCTCCTCGCTCAATCTCTGCAACACAAACCTCAAATGCTCCGCGTGCTCCTCCCGACTATGCGAATATACCAGGATATCATCAATGAAAACTATGACAAAAGAATTAAGATAAGGCTGAACACGTTGTTCATCAGATACGTGAACGTTGTTGGGTCATTGGTCAGTCCAAAAGATATAACCAGGAACTCATAGTGACCATATCTGGTCCTGAAAGCCATCTTAAGAATATCTGAATCCCTGATCTTCAGTTGGAGATAACCTGAACGGAGATCAATATTGGAGAATACCATCACTCCCTGAAGCTGGTCAAATAAATCATCAATGCGAGGAAAATGATACTTGTTCTTAACCGTTACCTTGTTCAATTGCCTATAATCAATGCACATTCTCATTATGCCATCCTTCTTCTTTACAAATAGAACCGGCATACCCTAAGGTGACACACTAGGCCGAATGAACCCCTTATCTAGGAGTTCCTGAAGCTGCTCCTTTAACTCCTTCAGCTCCGCTGGTGCCATACGATACGGTGGAATAGAAATGGGCTGAGTGCCTGATACCAGGTCAATACCAAAATCAATATCCTTGTCCGCTGGCATACCCGGCAGGTCTGCAGGAAATACATCAGGAAAATCCCTCACAATTGGAACCGAATCAATACTGGGAGTCTCAGCTCCAACATCCCTCACAGAGGCAAGATATGAAAGGCAACCCTTCCCAACACTACACTGGGATTTCAAGAAAGAGAACAATCTACTAGGAACATAACCAATCACACCTCGCCACTCAATCCATGGCATACCTGGAATAGCCAACGTGACTGTCTTGGCATGACGGTTCAGAATAGCACGATACGGAGATAGCCAATCCATGCCCATAATGACATCAAAATTCACCATACTCAATAATAAAAGATCAACTCGGGTCTCCAGACCCCCAATAATCACCACGCACGACCAGTACACACGGTCTACAATAGCAGTATCGCCCACCGGGGTAGATACATGAACAAGTGAAGCAAGAAACTCACGAGGAGTACCCAAATAACGAGCAAAGTATGATGATACATAAGAATAGGTATAACCGGGATCAAATAGCACAAAGGCATCTCTGCTACAGACTGAAATAATACCTGTAATGATGGCGTCGGAGGCAACAACATCGAATCTTCTTGGAATAGCATAGAAATGGGCCTGACCACCCCTTGATCGACCTCCCCCTCTAGGGAGACCGCTGGCTGACTGATCCCCACCCCTAGTTGGCTGGGCGGGTGGTGGTGGAGCAACTGGAGCTGAAGCTGATGACTGGCCCCTCTGCTGGGATAAAGTAGCAACATGGCGGGGACACTGCCTCCACATGTGCCCCATCTTGCCACACTCATAACAACTCCTAGGCGCTGGAGAAGGGGACTGATGAGAACCCCTCATACCGGAGTGACTAGCAGACGCACTCGGCGTAGAAGGGCCCTGAGCAGATGGAGCACGAGATGAGCTCTGAGTTGGTAGGGCACTAAGTGAAGAATGGCCCTGGTGTGAGCTGTGGGATCCATGACCCGATGATGCTCCTCGATAACCTACGCGATCAGACTGACCATGTCGGAACTATTGGCCTTTACCGTGCTGAAACTAGCCCCTCGAAGGACCACCGCTATAGCTACCAGATCCTCGAGTCCTCTTGGCCTCCCTCTCCTGTCGCTCCTGGAGACGGACAGAATCAATCTCCTTGATGATATCCACAACCTCCTCGAACGTTGCACCAGTCATCCTTCCTCTGGTCATAAGGATACAGAGCTGATAAGTAAGATCATCGACAAACCTCCCGATCCTGTCTCGATCTGTCGGGACCAACCAGATGGCATGACGAGCCAATTTAGAGAATCTGAACTCATACTGTGACATGGTCATGTCTCCTTGACGGAACCACTCAAACTGTCTACGCAGCTCCTCTCTGCGAGACTATGGTACATACTTCTCCAGAAAGAGAACGGAGAACTAATGCCAGGATAAGGGTGCTGCACCAACAGGCCTACACCTCTCAAAATCCTCCCACCAAGTAAAAAAAGGTCCTGAAAACTGATAAGTAGTGAAAGCAACCCCGCTGGTCTCCAGAATATCGGCTGTGCGAAGCATCCTCTAACATTTATCTAAAAAGCCCTGGGCATCCTCACCCTCTGCTCCGCTGAAGGTCAGAGGCTAAAGTCTCCCAAATCTCTCCAACCTACGCTGCTCATCCTCTGGCATGACAAGAACTACATAGTCCTGAGCAGCTGCGACCGGCTGGGCTAGATGTGCCCCCGGCGTCTGAAGTCCCTGCACGACCTGCTCAGGTGTGCGGGCGGCGGGAGTCTGTCTGCCTCTCCCGTCCTCTGAAGTGGTTGCAGCTGTAGTGGCTGAAACCGCATAAGTTAGGCCAGTGCAAACTGATAATATCTGAGCCAAGGCCTCCTGAAGACCCGGAATCACAATAGGCACAGCTGGTGCCTGAGCTGGTGCTGATGGAGGGTTCACAGCTGGAACTTGGTCCTGAACTGAGGTAGCTGGTGGATCTGCAGGTGCCGCCCTCGCTGCTCTGCCTCTACTACGACCACGACCGCATCATCAGCCTCTGGTGGTCGTAGTTGGTGGCACTTGGAGTCGTCCACCCTCTCCGATAGCGCGTGTCCTCGCCATCTGTGAGAGAATAGAACAACAGAAGTTTAGTACTCAGATCAACAAACTCGCACGACAAGAATTTCAAGAATGTGAAGTTTTTCCTAAAGGTTCTGTAGCCTCTCGAGGATAAATACAGACGTCTCCGTACCGATCCGCGAGACTCTACTAAACCTGCTAATGACCCGTGAGACCTATGTAACCTAGGCTATAATACCAACTTGTCATGACCCTAACCCCGAACCCGATCGTGATGGCGTCTCTCGTGAAGACAATGCCATCCAGTTTAGCCCAATTCATCTTTTAAGCAGTTAAACAATACAAAATAGTCTAAACATGATTTAATAATTCTAAGTAGCGGAAATATCAAGAATAATGCAAAAAATCCAACACAACACAGCCCTAATCGGGATGTTAAAAGTCAAGAGCATCTACGAGTCACAGTACAGTCTGCTAAAGTCATAAACAACTACAAGTGTTTGTAAGAAACAGAAATGATAGAAGAGTAGAGACACGGGGCTGCGGACAGCAACAACTACCTCGTAATCTCCGAAAAAGCCCGCCTGGAACTGGAGGAAATCAACACTCGGAGCGGAACCAGCTACGCTTGAATGTGCACATAGGGTGCAGGGACTAAAGTGAGTACTCCAACTTAGTGAGTAACGAATATAAATAATGACTGAAAGTAAGAAAACACGTAAAGCACAAGACAGTCTATAATGAAGCAGTAGAATCATTTATAATCAGGAAAACCAGTAAGAATCAGGAAAAATGCTCTTTAAACTAGTAAACATGTAATTGACAGATAATTATGATATGGTAAATAAATAAAAGTTCGACCCTCAGGCACAATAACACCACATCCGCCTCTCGGGCAACATCTCATAACAGTAACAGCCCCTCGGCTCAATCTCACATCACAATGGGTACTCGCGCCCACTGGGGGTGTGCAGACTCCTGGAGGGGCCCCTTACGGCCCAAGCGCAATAACAATCCATCTCGTGGCATCAAATATAGGCCTCCAATCAGTATCAGTATCTCCTCACAACATAGGCCCTCGGCCTTACTCAGTCAAAAATCATCACAAGCCCCTCGGGCAGTAGTACAACAGTGTTTCTCAGCCCAAACATCATTTAAAATATGGTTGAGTAGTAAAACAGTGGAATTTAACATAATTGAGTTCAAATAGTAAGTCAAAACCATGAGGAAATATCAAATAAAAGCGCCAACGGGTCCAAATAGTTGGCACGAAGCTCAAATGTGGCATTTAGCCCAATAAATGATGATAACAAATAGTTTTTAATCAAATACACGGTAAAATCATCAATCGGGACGGACCAAGTCCAAATCCCTAATAGTGCACGACCCCACACTCGTCATCGAGTGTGTGCCTCACCTCAATATAGTATACGATGCACAATCTGGGGTTTTAAACCCTCAAAACATCATTTACAGACATTACTCACCTCGAACCGTCTAAATCCCTTGCTCGCGACTCCTTTGCCCTTCGAATTGTCCTCCACGTGCGTCAAATCTATCCAAAATTAGAACGAATACGTCACAATATGCTAAGAGAATAAAGCCCAAAAGAAAACAATCAAAAAATACCAAAAATTCCGAAATTAGCAAAACCCGAGCCCCGGGCTCACTTATCGAAACTTAGAAATTTTTACGCTAATAGGTTCCTTATCTCCCCACGAGTTCATACATACCAAAAACATCAAAATCCGTCCACAAATGACCCTTCAAATCCCAAATCAAAAGTCCAAAATTCCAAGCCTTAGTTCTCCCATTTTTAGCTTAAGTTTCCATGATTTTCTAGATAGATTTCACAATAGGATCGAGATATAAGTCCAAAAATCTTACCTCAAATTGTTTTCCCTTGAATCCCTCTTTAATTTCCTACAAAAAGCTCTGAAAATGATCAACTATGGGTGAAAATAGACCCAAAATTGCGGACAAGACGACTTAAAAATATTCTGCCCAGGCCTGAGTTCCCCTTCTTCGCGAACGCGGTCAAGCCCTCACGTTCGCGAAGCACAAATTTGCGTTGACCAGATTTTTCCTCTACGAAAACTCGATACACCCATCACGAATGCGATGCTTTCTCCTCCTACACCTCCGCGAACACTACATTCCTTATGCGAACGCGAAGAACAAAAGACCTTGGTCCCCTCAGACCCCAAATTACTCTACGCGATCGCGAATCCCATCTCGCGAATGCAAAGGCTAAATCCTGGCCTTCATCAATTCCTTCTTCACGAATTCAAGGCTCTTCTCGCGAACGCGAAGAGATAATTCTCTGCAACACCTGATCAGATTTTATGCAACTTCTAAACTCCAAAAATGATCCGAATGGCCATTCGAAACTCACCCGAGGCTCCCGGGACCTCAACCAAAAGCACCAACACATCCCAAAACCTTATTCAAACTTTTTCCAATCATCAAAACACCTAAAACAACATCAAATTACCCAAAACACATCGAATTCAAGCCTAAGTTTTTAAAAATTTTCCGAAATACACTTTCGATCAAAAACTCAACCAAACCGTGTCCGAATGACCTGAAATTTTGCACACACATCCCAAATGACACAGAGAAGCTACTGCAACTCTCGTAATTTCATTCTGACCCCTGGATCAAAATCTCACCTTCCAATCGCAAATCGCCAAAATATCAACTTCGCTAATTCAAGCCTAATTCTACTCCGAACCTCCAAAACCCTTTCCGACCACACTCCTAAGTCATAAATCACCTCCCGAAGCTAACTGAGCCATCAGAACTCACATCCGATCCCTCTAACACATAATTCAACATCCAGTTGATTTTTCTAACTTAAGCCTTCTTAAAATAGACTAAGTGTCTCAACTTCACCAAAACCAATACGTATTCGATCCAACCAATCCGATGCCTCAACACATAGATGAACAAAGCAATAAGAAGCAGAAATAGGGGAAACAGAGTGGTAACTCATGAGACGACCGGCCTGGTTATCATAGTTAACATCTTCCACCATTTAAAATTCCCCTATAGTGCCGGAACATCGTCCTCAATTGGCGTAACTAGCTCAACAGATTGAGCATTCTGTTGAGATGATGAAGGTCGTCATCTTCTATGTAGAGAAGCCCTTTCATCACTAGCTCCTCCATCATCGTCGACCACCATAGTGTCAACGGATGGCTTTGGTGTGACAGTCTTCGCTTTCTTATTTTCGCCCCCAACTAAGAAGAGTGTATCCTTTTTATTGCGTGTTTTCTTGCCGAGGACTCCGAGAGGATGAACTCGCATTGAAAGTAGGTCCGACGACACCTGTTCGGGCAAATGCCTCCTTCAATAACCCCGCCACATCCGAGGGATTGGCCAAAATGTCCTCCTCGAGGATGGAAATAGAACCTTATGGTAGACCTAAACTTGGCACAAAAAGAAGTTAGCCAAAACTTCTTTTGTGGAAAATAAAGACAAGGTTAGTTTGGGAGTTAGTTTACCATAAGTGTTTGTCTTCTACCCGTATTTGTGGGTCATTCTTTGAACGAGTCTCGAGCTTGGTAATATCCAGAATCTTCCGGACCCACTGGTCCAAGCCCTTGACCTTTGGAGGTGTTAACCGATTCGTTGAGATAAAAAAAAGAGAATAGTTAGAAACAACATGAACAATTCTTTAAAAAAAGAGGTAGGGTGGGGTGTGGGGGGGAGGGGGGTAGATATCGAACTTACGCATACCATTCAAAGATTCAAGAAAGGATGGGGTTGCGGCTGAGATGATGTCCCCTGGTGGCAACTACAATGAACTTCCCCATCCATCCATGGTCGTTGTTATCATCTATGCTGGTGAGAAAAGCATCGTGACCATGTTTTCTGAAGTTTGTGATTCCCCCACGAAAAATCTTAGGGGATAAAAGTTCATCAGCTGACCCAATGAAATCTCTTCTCTTGTCTCCTGGCATAGCCGCCGAAGGCATTCTACCGCCACCACAAAGAAGGTCTCACCTGTGCCAAGCAGACTTGGTAGTGGAGGCAAAACTCCAGGATAACACAATCAAGCACCCCCTGCTCAATGAGAACGAGCCCAAAATGAATGGGTATGTGTAAACATCCATAAAACCCTTCTTGGAGAAGGCTACCTGCTCCGCTAGGTTAAGAGAAATGATGTTCAAACCTGGACAACCATTGTCTTCCTTCACAATAAGGATGCTAGAAGAACGGATGAGAGAAGTCAACGGCCCACGTGCAGGAATTAGTAGAAGGGAACTTCTCTTCGAAGTCCTTAGTTGAGGTTTTTGGGGATAATGGTGCTCATTGTAGTAGGATCAACATCATCAGTGTTTTCATTGCTCTTTGAAGCACTGAAGATTTTTGAAAAAGAGGCCATAATTATCAGAAGGAAATAAAGGTTTTTCTCTGAAGAGGGAGATTAAAGGAAGTTGAAAATAAGTGAGTCAATTAAAAAGAGTTGGAAAGAGCTTGAGAGAGTGTAGAGAATTATGAAGTGTAAAAGAACAAGGTTGATGCGTATAAGTAAAGGATCGGGTGACTAAAATAATTACCTCGATAACCGGTAAAAGTGTTGTTGAATCATGGGATGACACGTGTTCGGGACATTAAACGCGGAGAGACGTGCATTTAATCAACCAGCATATACTTTTCATAGGGGCTCAGAGAATTTCGCGCCAAGAAAGGTATCTTTACCAATTTCCCAATAACACAAGGATATGCAACAGGAAAGTAAGGGGACTAACTGCATAGGGTAAAATATGTTCATATTAAATGCTTGCATAATATAACGACATGTGGAGCCGAAGGCAGAAAGTAACTAGGTCTGAAGGCGACAATCTCGTTTATCTCCATAAGAATGATGTTCGTAAAGGCGGGATAAATGGCTGCCACCCGATGATATTTAATGAAGAATATTCTATAGCATTAAGTAAGTGGTCTGTTACAGAGAATATGTCATTTAATGCCTACCATTATACATTCTTCAATGGCCCCCATAATTGTCATTTAATTGGGGCTTGATCCTAGGACCTTGTTCTCTAGGCACTATTATAAATAGAGAGCTCAACAAGCATTGTAAGACACACGAATTTTCTAACAAGCTGATACTATACTTCATTCAAAGCTCAATAATATTTCATCTTTTTGCTTATTAATATTGTTACTATTGCCTTCGGAAGCTCTGTTCCCGGAATCAAGATTTTTACATTCTTATCTCGATTTCAATGTTAAATCTTATATTCTTGTTTAATTTATTTATAATTTTGGAATCAAGTTAATCCAATTGTGTATAAACTACGTACAAATGATGCTCAAATGTTAGTTTCATACGAAAGTAGACAAGAGGACTTTTGAGAAGCCAAATGCTAGTTAAAGAATTTTGATGGTCAATAATATTAATTAAGAAAAAGTTTGTGTAATTTATGTAAAAATTGTTAAGCTAGCTAGCTCTGGCGTTGGATGTGCACTGACCACACCAAACTCTTGGCGTGTAATCTCATTTGTGACAAACACCTCTCAGGCTCTCAAAATATAACAATCTTGCCTTGGGGCGAGCCCCCGGATGAGTTCAAAAAATGCCTTTCAAAATACTAAATAAAAATATAATAAACAATTTTCTCTAAGTAATTATCACAATTTCAAAAAACTTTTGAATGTGTGGAGAGATAGCAAGTAAAAGAAGGAAACAAAATCAATGTGAATTGCGAATGTTTGAGGAAAGAGTACACATATATTTTAGTGAGGTTAAGCAGAAGTTGCACAACAGTTTTCATCCATAAAATTGTTGTACAAATTATTTTTCTTTTACATATACGTGTTTATATATACGCCTTTTAGAAGGTTTGAGGTCTAAATTAAATTAGGATAAATACAGAAAAGCTACAGTATTAGATAATTAGAGAATCACAAATGTATTAATCACTTAAAAAGAAAAAGAATTGCCAACTCCAAATAATTGGAGCCATATACTCTAGCTGTTACTTTTGTGGACAAAAGAAAACCCCACCACTAACAACTTCAAAGAAAAACAAATGAAGTAAAAGGCTATAATTCCTAATCCAGCAATTCACAACCTCTTTCTTCTGTTGGATTTATCATTATGTTACAGACATTTTCGTCAAAAAAGGTATTTAAAAGCTTTATTTACTCTAAAATAAGTATAACGTACACTATTGCTTAATTTAAATACACATAAATATGAATAAAATTCCTCGTGTTTTTGCTTTCGCTGAAATTTAAATATGACATTTCATAATTGTCAATACACTTCATTGACCACAACTTTTCATCACTTTAGAATAAAAATAAGGTTGTGACAAAATCATTTGAATTCGTGGGGAATTCATAAAGGGTGAACAATCGTATTTTGCAACTCTGTTTTTATTTTTATAATTTGAGAAAGGACTATATTGTGCCTTTCTTAATGGCTGTGAATGATCGAGAAAATATTTTAAGAGTTATGATCAAATATCTTATTATTAACAATATAAAATAAGTTAAATTTACACTTTCCGTGAGCATTACATATCTGCCCGTGATTTTTTTGGTTATACGAGATTTATCATTGTTATTCTATTCTAATATATATACACAAATAATGTAAAACATTCTTTAATCTGTTCCATTGTAGTAAATTACTTACTATTTATTTTCCGGCAATCACCTTTTACTTTATAATAGATAGTCACGTCTAGTTACCTAATAAATAGGTTAATAATTTACTCACATTATATATATCTGTATATAAAATTTAAAAAGAATCTCTAAATTAAGCTACCAATTATTTGTTTTCCTTCAAATAATTGGGATTAAGGTGGAACACGAATGGATATAAATAACATAAAGACTTGCGTACACGAATTATCCTTTGGACCCACCGATACGATTGACTATTTGTCATCTTTTATTTGACCATCTCACAACAATCCAACAAATAATATATACTTAGGAGTAGTTTGGTACGAGAGATAAATAAAAATAATATGGGGATAAAAATTTAGTACCATCTTATACTTTGTTTAGTTATTAAACTTGGGATGAGTTATCCCAGAATAAAAATTAGTATCGAAATAACTTATATCATGTAAGGGGTGGGATATATTAGTGCTGTTATTATTATCTTAGGACAACATAGTAAAATTCACAAAAATAGCCCTAAGGTCCTCTTTCCAAATATTCATTGGGTTCATTTATTTCTTTTTATGTGCTTGAAAATTATAAACTTTTGCTCATAGACTCATTTTTCTAATTGAAATTTTTTGTATATTAATTCTTTTCATTTTTATTATGGCAAAATTAGATTTTTTTATGGATCATCAACTATTGTCCGATATCAGCAAGAAGATTCAGAAGAAGAAATCAGCAAATATATTTCAAAGAATTGAAAACTAGAGCCTCAAAAAATTATTTAATACTTCTTGATGTAAGAATTGAAAATTGACGTGTCAACTGGATAAAGGAGTAAGAAGATGGAGGCTAAATAAGATGGAGGGTATTTTGTAAACAAACAACTTCTTCATAGAAATTATGCAATGCATGTCATTTTTAATACAACATACTAAACCGTGGATAAAAAAAAACTTGTATTCAACATATTGGTGGATAAAAAACTCCACTATAATTAATCACTATTACTTTGCTATATAATAGTTCTGAATTTGAACTAATCAATAATGTTGACAGATACAAGATTTAACTTATTAAAGGAGCAAATATTGAGAGGTAGACGAACATAAAATTACTATGTCATTGACAAAGGCATTACAACTATTCAGAAAAATAAAAAAGATAGGTTTTATTATGATGCAAATCAGGTTATTAGACATTAGTCTTTTTATTTTGGCATCCCACTTGATGTTCAAGCGGGGCGTCAATTAATTTGAATTTGCGGCAACATAAAGTTTTTCATTCTCAGAGTTCAAATTCAAAATATGTGATTAAGGTTGGAAATCGTATCCATCTCATCTCAATCCTTGGTAGGATCATATCTATTCCACCGTGAAAAATTATTAGGTGTGAAAAGAGACTACTACTTAATTTAAAATGAAAAAAGGTTATTAGACCATATAGCAGGTATTTAATAGTTTCACTGACTTTATAATTCTTTTTGGTGACGAATGATTTTCTTGAATGTGCATGTTAAATGTACTATAGTCAAACTCCTCTATAACAGTCTCGTTTATTCCGAATATTTTTGGATGTTATAATGAAGTGTTGTTATAGAAAACATATATTATAACATAACATGAAATTTAGTTCCGGAAAAGCTTGACTTTTATAGTGAAGTGTTGTTATATAGAGATACTATTATAGAGAAGTCTGACCGTAATTTTTTTTCTTGGTAATGTATTGCTATCCATTATGAAAGAACAAACAATCTAATGACCAAACAACCAAGATCAGACGAGAAAGATATTGGGAGGCACTTTAGTCAGGCAACTAAGTAATGACAGATAATTTTGACCATTATAATTAATGTGGGTCTAATAATTCGCACATATATGTTCTTAGTGGTATTGTTGGGATTGAGACCTAAACTAATTACTATCATTTTCCAAATTAGCAATTTCACTTGTTATTGACAGAAAAACTTTGAGTTCAAACAAATTGCAGTTAGCTGGTTTTTTGTTTGATACAAAAAGCATTGTTAGGTATTTCGAAATCTTTGTTTGGTATGTGAAAAGATATTTAATAAACTTGGTTTACTTGATACTTGTCACCATAAAAAGCAAATAAATATTACATGCAACTTCTTCAATAATATTGACACTTTTTCCTAAGCTATTCTTTCTAAGTACATTTTCCGTCAATCTTGAAAAATTTAGACATAAGTATATTTTGATTAAGTTATTCATATTAGCTAAAAATTCTTCTCTTTTAACAACAGCTGAATCGGAAAAAATTTACACACATCTCGACTATTTTATTGAATATATACTATCTTCCACAAGCACAAATATCAAGGCTTACATATATTTGAAGAACTTACCTAATGTTCTTGATATTTAAGTTGAAACCTGATATATCAGTATAAAAGAAGGTTTATCAAAGGGTCATAATTAATTTATGGAAATAAGTCTTTGATGGACTATCCATTAGTATTGTAAGAATATTTTTAGCCCATCAAAAGATCCTCTTATAAAGGGGTTTATTATTCACTTAATTTTAAAAAATTTATAAACCCCTTAATGGTATGGTTGAAATCTAAATGATTCATTCTTATTCAAAGTGACTATTATAAATATCTTACAATGAAGTTCCACTTATGATGTTTAGTTATTGATGGTGAGATGGGAAACAGTTAGAAATTAAATATTTAGCTGGTTGTTGCTAGCTAGAGATGAGCCTATATATGACAATAGAGATATTGTGAGAAAGTAAAAATTTACAAGTATGGAAATTTACATTATGTCAGTTTATTATAGTTAAATGATTTAATAAAGTATATAATAATTAAGAAGAAAAAATATATATATACAAACACATATTATGCTTTATAAAATAACCGGTGCGAATATATATATATATATTTTTTTTCGTGAGACGGCTTTGATGAAGGGAATTAAAGATTTCACTCATTATGTTTGTCACAATATATATGTAATCAAACTTTTCAAGTATCTTTTATGTATATTTCAAATAGTATATTTTAAATTTGTGCCTTCCCAATGCAAAATAATGAGATTTATCCTATGGAATTATGGACATCACCTCCCCCTTTTTTTCTTTTGATCTTCTTCGTGCAAGTCACAAGGAATATCATTTTGTCAAGTTTTTTTTTTTTGGTTAGTTCCGCAACTTAGCTGTTCAATTTTCTAATCTAAATAATAGATATCATTACTTTTTGAGATCCTATAAAAGTTATAATTTCAACTTAGAATATTTTGTTCTTTAATTCCTGAAAATTAGAAATCTAACAAGTGGTATATATTAACACTTAAGAATGCGAAATTGTACATTCTTTTAGCTTCAGTTTTCTGAAGAATAATCTCATTAAACATCAAATGATGCCCTTGCATTTGTCTTAAGTTTTTACACACACACAAAAAAAAAAAATAGCGGGGCGGATTCTCTGCTTACTATTTTTTAATCAGTACACATAATATATATATATATATATATATATATA
Source organism: Nicotiana glauca (assembly GCA_026770625.1). Classification (NCBI taxonomy): domain Eukaryota; kingdom Viridiplantae; phylum Streptophyta; class Magnoliopsida; order Solanales; family Solanaceae; genus Nicotiana; species Nicotiana glauca. Next base: position 2,160 of record MU751037.1, on the reverse strand, counting down.
TATATATATATATATATATATATATATATATATATATATATATATATATGCTACATGAATTATACGTATATTCTCATTCTTTTTTTATTATTTTTAATTCCGCTTATCAAAATTGGGATACTGTAGTCGGTGAATGGCCCATTAGTTGGCTGAGCTTTTATATTCAAAAGAAGGGAACAAATGACAATCTCTGACTAAAAGCATAAACGCCGGAATTGATGGGGACTTCTTGTGCTAATATTATTATTATTCTCTTTATAAAATAGATTAATTGAGAATTAATAGTATAATATGTCAAGACTAGTGAGAATGGCATGATTAGTGCATTCCTTAACGTGGCGGATCCAAAATTTTCATTTCAACGTGCCAGAAAATAAATGTACAAAGAACTCAACAAAATATTAAAATTATTTAAGATTAAAAACAATTTAAGCCCGAAAATTTTCTTTGAGGATACTTGTGATTTTGGAGTTAGTAATTAAGGACCTTTTCGAAAATATACTCTACCGATTCCATCATGCTCATTTGGATGAGAGTCCCTAATGGATAATCTTTCCTTTGAATCAATCTTTAAAGAATCAAGCATCTCCTTGATTTCGTTTTTCCAAAGGAATGAAAATGTTCTTCTAATTGGTTCAAACTTTCTTTCACGAGAGGAGTAATTTGAGAGAATGAACTTTATTTTGGTAACTTGAAAGATACTAGAGAGTAAAATCTCTTCCTTAAATTTTAAAAATGGATTATCAAATTAAAATTCAAATTAGAACAATAATTTAATAAACATGTTTAAACTTAAATATAGACTAGCATCACAAACAATAATTAAATTAAACTCAAATTTAAGTAACATTACGATATTTTCTTGTAATTAAACTAAAATTTTGATTAATTGGCAAAAAATAATTTAAGTCCCTACGAATAGTTTATAAATACAAATTAATAGGAAGTTGAGAACAAAAGTAAATGGAATCGAATTATATATAATGGCTCAACATAAACTAATTAACTAAGAATGCAGTCAATTTATTTACTGAAACTCGCGTAATTATTAAAAATAATAATTCTAAATCAGTTAATAAAAATCTAGTCACAAACTAATAAATGTGAACGCTACCGTGTTAAAACAAAAAATCAGAAAAACTGTTAGAAGAATAAAAGAAACTAGAAAAGAGTAAAGATTAAGAAGTATTCCGAGTCTACAATTTACTTGTGCGTCCTTAAGGAATTTTAAACCTCTCACACGTTGCCAAGGTAATAGATTAAATCGTCCTAGGATAAAACGGAATAAACCTTCCTGCAACAGTGGCAATACAAACTGCAGGATACCAACGAACTTAAAGAACGGAGCAAAATTACACTTACGAATTTTGAGAGAGAGAGACTGCGAATTAGAATGCAGTATTTTCAGAAAGAAGGAAGTTTTGTAATGTTTTTGATGTATTAAAAACAAAGCCATGCCTCTGAATTTATAGGCAATTATTGGAAGATGTGTGATGTATGTTCTGGAAAAGTGTCTGTTCAGAAATTTCGTCGCCTACCGCGGTTACGCTAGGACCGCGGCCAAAGTGGCCCTCTGAACCTATAGAAGGGTTTTGGCGCGGTCCTACCGCAGTTACGCCAGGACCGCGGCCAGACTATATTTCTGAATCTTCAGCAGTGATTTGACATTTAATTAATTATTAAATAATTAATTAAACAAATTTTGTCCAAAAAATAATCTTATCGATCATATTGACAAATCCAAATCCAAATCCAAATCCAAAGCCAAAGCCAAAGCCAAAGCCGAAGCCGAGCCGAGCGAGCGACGACGACGGCGCGAGGGTTCATTCTTTTCAACTCCTTTTAAGAGCTTTAAGAAGTGATTCCATATATATACGCACAAATGTAGTTGTCCCTCACCAATGAGGGACAAAGTGCAAGACATAAACTCACTTCTTCAAATTTTTATTTTTCCCTCCATTTTATTTCCCTCTATTTCCAATTCACACTTTTATACTTTAAAGGCCAATGGCTTAAAAGTCCAACAATCCCCCACATGAATGGGAATGGATTTATCAAGAAAGATCATACATGAAAGCTGTGTGATTTGCAAGTAAGGATTAATTTCATCTGGATAAGTAGGTTTCCCTTTGAACTTTCCGTAGTGAACATATGTCGGAT
>MU751036.1:0-25098 GCA_026770625.1 Nicotiana glauca | reverse complement strand
AAGCCTGTTGGCAGAAGGAAATAACATACGATAGTAGCAAAAAATTAAGTAGATAGCAACTTTTGAAACATGATAGACCAATAGGTCTAGTAGTGCAGAAACATAGAATACCAAAGGCATGGGAAGATCGCTGAGTAGCAGGTGAGGAAAATCCCCTTTTGAAAATTAGGGTTGCGAGCATAATCAAATTTTAGAGATGATAAAAAGTGCGAGTCAAAAGAATCACACAAAGGAATAAGTGATTTTGAAATAAAGAACGTCAAAGCGAGTCATGCACTTAAACGAACAGTCTCAGAGCCAAAACCATAGGATTTTCAACAATATAAGAGTTTTAAAAGAGGATAAAAAAGCAAATCGGATAGAAACTCAGGCAAACAAACATTCATCTAATCAACAGTCGTAAGAAATTAGGGATTTTAACATACAAACTCCAGTAGGAGAACAATATGAGCAAACATAGCAAAATATGTCAAAAAATCAGAGAAACGTTTGAATTAACTTAACAAAAACCCTAATCGGAAAAGATAAGGGGTTTTGAAGGTAGAGTTTTAAAAGAAACTTGGAGAAAAATGTTTAGAAGTTTAGAGCAAACATTGATATGAAATAGATATAAAAGAAATGGAAAGAAACTTAGATGTTAGGGTTTCAAAAGAACCCCAACTGATGAGAAAGGCTTTGAAAACCATCGATCTAAGCAGGAGAGTCAAAAGTATGACTCGACTGTCCATGGCTGGCCGGGGAAAGGTCAGAGACGACCTGATAACAGCCATGAAATGAAATTGAATAGGCTCTAGACCAAGCTCTATAAATATCTAGGCTTGAGAACATAAAAATCAAACACGTAGAAGCCATGGGAGATTGATACAGGTCTCCGATGCCCTTGGAAGCCATACATTTGTGAGGTATTAAGGCTGTAGCTTGGTGGCCGCGACTAGGGTTTGTGAGGTATTGCAGAGAGAGTTTAGAGGGAAAAGGATTAAATGGAGGCGTTTGGTGTGAAATGGGGTGGGGTGAGGGGTCGTTTAAGGTTAAAATAGAAAGAGCTGATATTGGCCGTTAATCTAAATGATCAACAGTCAGGATTGAAAAGGTTAGGTAAGGGAACCGGGTTGTGTTATTTGAATGGGTTGTGGGTTATTTTAAATGGGAATTGGGTCATGGTAATTGGGCTTCAAGTTGGGGGTTCAATTCAGGCCATAATTGAAATATAATTAGGCTAGATTTTAAATAGCCAATTTTTCCCTTATTATTTTGTAAAAAAAATGTAAATTAATTCCAGGAAATAAATTAAAGGTACTAAAATTATTTGTAAGACATAATTATCAATTTACAAATACTGGACTAAATTTTCGTAAATATAAACGTAATTAAATCAAAAAGAGGCTAGTATTGCAATTATATTCAATTTAACTTTAAAAATACTAAATAAATTTTTAAAAATATGCAAAAGATAATCTTGACTATATTTTATAAATATTAGAATCCAATAAATGAATCACCAAGATTCAGAACTTTGGCAATTATTATTGGGGGTTTTGTGAATTAAATAGGGGAATAAATTGGTTAAAAATCCTTTAAAATTAAGAAAAAAATAAAACATTGGGATATACTTATATATGCATATATATGCTACTTGGAAAGTATTTTGCATATAAAAATACACAGGAAAAAATTACACATCAACAGCTGCCCCTTTTTACTCGAGAAAGATGAAAAAGTTATCGGCTAAAGATATGATGGCCAATTTTGACCAAGCAAAACGGTTTGAGAAATTAGGCCGCACCCTGGCTTCTGTTTTGCCTACATATCTCGGGTTTTACAGGAATCAAACCATATGTAGCTCGGGATCTGTCAGCAGAGTCTGCCGATGGAGACTTACGTTAATGGACGCAATATTCAGGACGGGGGAATGGTTAAGGTTTACACGGCTGCGGGAATAGGATTGATCATGCTGAGATGGTCGTTACTCGCTGGTTTACCTGCAAATAATAAATACAAGCATATATTGTGCATAAATTTAAACATGATGCAATTTCCCGTCGGTCCATAAGGATTATCTTCGGACGATTAGTATGATGTCCTTATTCTATGATGTCTTGTGCCATAAAGCGTATAATAAAAGATTCGCATGCCATGAAAATGATGCTCTCGATATATGAGGATGATGCCTCTTAATATTGATAGGTAAATGATTAAAAGTGGTCCTCATGCCATGCAATGGCGTTCTCGGGCTAAGAAGATGATGTCTCCGAACAATGATGCCTTCTGATTTGGCGATATTTTAGCACAAGAGATGCAATATTTATCGCTCCTTTTTGCCCATGCAATGCAATAGGTGGCGATCTTTCATCCATGCAAATATGGATAAGGTGGCGATCTTTCAGCCATGCAAATATAGATAAGGTGGATATCTTTCGGCCATGCAAATGTGAATAATGCAGCTATCTTTCAGCCATGCATATAGATATGGTGGTGATATTTTAGCCATACAATGCATTAGGTAGCGATCTTTCATCCATTCAATGCATATATGGTGGCGATCTTTCAGCCATGCAATGCAGATAAGGTGCCGATCTTTTATCCATGCAATGAGTAGGTGGCAATCTTTTAGCCATGCAATTTAGATAAGGTGGCGATCTTTCCGCCATGAAATGTAGTAGGTGGAGATCTTTGAGCCATGAAAATGTGGATCCTGGCAATATTTGAAAGGTGCAAATGTAGATAAGGTGGCAATTTTTTGGCCATGCAAATGTGGATAAGGCGGCAATCTTTCAGCCATGCAAATGCAGATAAGGAGGCGATCTTTCAGCCATGTAATGTAGTAGGTGGTGATCTTTCAGCCATGTAATGCAGATAAGGTGGCGATCTTTCAGCCATGCAAATGTAGATAAGGTGGCGATCTTTCAGCCATGCAATGCAGTAGGTGGCGATCATTTCGCCATGCAAATGTGGATAAGGTGGCGATCTTTCAGCCATGAAAATCTAGAGGGAGGTAAAGCTTAACCTTGTAAAGAAGAATGATAGCCTTATACAATGTGAAAATATAGATAGAGACAACGTATAGTCTCGGAAGGCATAATGGTAGCCTTATGCAATACAGAAATGAAGATGGAGATAGCGTTTAGTCTCAGAAAGCAAAATGGTAGCCTTATGCAAGAAATAAAATGGCAAGTGGTAACAGAAATTTCTTAGCTGATAGCAGTTAGAAATAAAATGGCAAGTGGGAACATCGTGACATACGAAACATCACCGGCATGGATGGAAAATGTGAGTAAGTGTGACGATTCCGAGAGATGTATTCTTGAATGACATTTGTCTTGTGAGTATAGCATGTCTGATGCTTTTGTAATCCGAGTATCTGCGTCCAAAGAAAAATTGTGTGTTTGGTAAAGGGGGGAAGGTTAGTTCGTATCCCATCTGGTGCTGCTTGACCTGCTCGGCTTTGATCTGGTGACACTATATGTATCATTGGGGTAACATTGCTAAACAAGGTGATTTTAGTAATAAACATGCATGATTTTGTAAAATATGACATAAGAGCATAATTAAGAAATAACTTTTAGATAAACCGACGACTGCGACGTGGTTCAAGACACTTCACCCCTTCTTTCTGCGGAATTTTGAATGTCCACCTCAATATTCTACCCCAATTAATGGGTTGATACTTCAGGTTGTTGCTTATGACGGTCGACTAAAATTACTTCGGAATTTTAAGGGTCCTCCTCAAAATTCTGCCCCTATTTCCAATTGCGGGGGGAACTGAAAATTTTATTGAATTGTGACCGAACCCATAGGGCTGCCCACGTATCCCCTCTTAAACGGGAATCAGATTAGGCATAGTTCAAATACATTCATACAGAAAATCAAAATCAGCTTTGGCAAGACTTCTCCGACCATTTATGTAAGTATGAAGNGAATTTTGAATGTCTTCCTCAATATTCTACCCCAATTAATGGGTTGATACTTCAGGTTGTTGCTTATGACGGTCGACTAAAATTACTTCGGAATTTTAAGGGTCCTCCTCAAAATTCTGCCCCTATTTCCAATTGCGGGGGGAACTGAAAATTTTATTGAATTGTGACCGAACCCATAGGGCTGCCCACGTATCCCCTCTTAAACGGGAATCAGATTAGGCATAGTTCAAATACATTCATACAGAAAATCAAAATCAGCTTTGGCAAGACTTCTCCGACCATTTATGTAAGTATGAAGACTCCTCATGTCAAAACCCGGTGGACCATGTATGGACCCTGCCAGTTAGGAGAGAAATTCCCTTTGGCTTCATCTTGATGCGGAAAATTTTTCTTTAACACCAGCTGCCCCGGTGTGAATTGTCTCGGCTTAACTCTTTTGTTGAAGGATCTAGACATTCTATTATAACAAAGTTGACCAAGGAAAACTGCATTCATTCTCTTTCCGTCTATAAGAGCTAGTTGCTCATAATTACTATTCACCCACTCTGGATCATCGAGTTCAGCTTCCTGTATGATCCTTAGAGAGTGAATTTCTACCTTAGGGGGAATGACGACCTCCGTACCATAAATTAGCATTTAGAGGGTTGTCCCAGTTGATGTGCGGACCGTGTTGCGCTACCTAGTAGAGCAAATTCTAACTTCTCGTGCCACTATTTATGCTTCTCTATCATTTTCCTATATATCTTCTTAATAATCTTATAAACAGGTTCTACAGATCCATTCATCTGAGGCCTATAGGCTATAGAATTCTTGCGTCCGATCTTGAAGGTATCACACATGGCTTTCATAATGTCGTTGTTGAGATTGGAGCCATTATCTGTAATGATTGATCCTACAATACTGAATTTACAAACAATACGGTCGCAGACAAAGTCTGCCATGACTTTCTTAGTCACTACTCTGTAAGATGTTGTTTTGACCCATTTGGTGAAATAGTCGATTGCTACCAGGATAAATTTGTACCCGTTAGAAGTTCCATGCTTGATTGGTCCAATAATATCCATCCCCCAAGCGGCGAATGGCCATGGTAAGCTTTTCGTATTAATCTCATTTGTAGGTACATTTATCATGTATTTATGTATCTGACAGCGGTGGCATTTCTGGACATACTGGATGCAGTCCGTTTCCATAGTTATCCAAAATTAAACACCTTAGAGTATCTTCATTGCTAAGACAAAGTCGTTCATATGTGGATTGTAGGTTCCAGCGTGGATTTCCTCTAGTAGCTTGGATGCTTCTTTTGCATCAACAAACCTTAACAATCCCAACTCAGGAGTGCTCTTATATAGGATTCTTCCGCTATGAAAGGAGTTATTGGACAACCTTCGAAGTGTGTGTTTCTGAGTAGGATTCGCAAGCTCTGGGTACTTTACTTTTGCCAAATATTCCTTGATATCGTGAAACCAAGGCTTTGCATCTACTTCTTCTTTAGTGTGGGCACAGTAAGCTGTATTATTATGGATTTTTACAGGAATGGGATCAATGAAGTTTTTGTCTGGATGTTGTATCACGGATGATAGGGTGGCCAGTGCATCGTCGACTTCATTCTGGACTCTAGGAACATGTTTGACCTTCGTCTTTGTGAACCCCTTTCTCAATTCCTGCACATAATGCAGATACGGGAATATCTCGGAGTTCTTGGTTGCCCATTCTTATCGTACCTGATGTATAAGCAAGTCTTATTCTTCGATCACTAACAACTCTTGAATGTTTATGTCAGTGGACATCTTGAGCTCTAGGATGCAAGCTTCGTATTCAGCCATATTATTGGTACACGGAACCTGAGTTTTGCAGATACCGGATAATGCTGACAGGTTTCTGATACCAGGACTGCTTCTATGTCAACTCCTTTGAAATTTGTTGCTCCATCGAAAAACAATCTCCAACCACCATAGCATTCTGTAATGTCCTCTCCTATGAACAATACCTCTTTATCAAGAAAATATTTTCAGGGGTTCGTATTCCCTATCCACGGGATATTCATCAAGGTGATCTGCCAATGGCTTTCCCTTGATCGTTTTTTTAGTTACATAAACAATGTCAAACTCATTGAATAGGATTTGCCACTTGGCTAGCTTGCTAGTAGCTATAGGCTTCTGAAAGATGTACTTCAAAGGATCCATCCTAGATATGAGATATGTAGTATAGGCACGATGTTGGCTAACCACGTCCTGTATTCTACGACCCTGAGAACCCTAGCTTTAACCTGCTTCTTGACTTCTTCCTTGATTTTCAGACTCATATCAGGCTTGAACTTTTTGAGCTTTTGCTTTACCGGCAGACATAATGGATCGATTGGCAGTTTGTGAGTCATGATAGATTTACTTAGGCCAGTCATGTAATCAAATGACAAGACGAATATGTCCTCATATTCTCTTAGAAAATCTGTGTATTCCTTATTTTTTGATGGCGATAAGTGGACGTTGATTCTTGTTTCATTGACATTTTTTACATCTCCTAGGTTAAAAATCTCAGTCTCGTCCAGATTGGACTTCTGTCTATTTTCAAAATTCTTAACTTTTTTAACAATCTCCTCTGAATCTATGTCTGTTTGTTGCGTTGTCTCATTGCATATCACAGTCATTGGCTCATCAAGATAAGTAATAGTAATGCTATATAAGTAAAGTAATGAGAGAAAAATAATAATGAGCGTCAAATAATAAGAATAGTTAAAATGCTTGGATAAATTTGCATAATCATTTTGAACATTGGAGATCTTATTACGGGAATTGAAAATATACGAAAAATAAAATATTTTAGTAAATAAAATAGTGGTTGTTTTAGCCTTGCAACCCTGAGGCTCATCGGGCTCTAGTTGGCTTGATGGTCCAGTTATTGAGGCGTGCCCCTCTACTTGCAGCTTGAATGGAAGGGTCTTCCTCCCCCTCCTCCTTGAGAATAACATATCACTCCATATCATTGTCTTCTAGGAACAACTTCTGAACCACTACTAGTTCTTCCTCCTCTTTTGACCTTTAGATAATATCGACCGGTTGGAAAGTCTGCTCCAAATGTTGTATTGGGTGCTCCCGCGAATAGTAGGGATCGTGCCATAGTGGCGACCAGTTGTTGAATTCTTCCTAGGTGTACTCATATCCCAGACCGAAAGTGGTGCCATGTTTCTTGAGTTTTGATAGATCTGTTCTTTATTTCATGCAGTCCCTTACCCAGCTTCATGAGTGTTACCAGCGGACAAATGTTGAGGCTGGACCCTCCATTGATCAGGATTCTAGTGATAAAATAGTCTTCACATTGCACGGTGGAGTGCAGTGCCTTGTTGTGACCCAACCTTTCTGGTGGCAACTCATCCTCATGAAAAGTAATTTTATGACTTTCCAATACCTGGCCTACCGTGTTAGATATTTCCTCGTTAGTGATGTTGCTTTGCATGTATAATTCCCTCAGCACCCTCAACATGGCATTCTTGTGAGCCTCAGAATTTTGTAGCGAAGCAAGGATGAAAATTTGCGCTAGTGTTTTTATCAACTTGTCGATAATCGAGTATTCCTTGGCCTGTATCCTTCTCCAAAGATGATCTAACCCGGTCTCGATGATGGATGCCAATTGGAGGCATGCTTGCTTGACTCATCTAATTGTTTAGGGGTATAAATTCTACCCGTTCTCATCATACCCTGTGCCACAATTGTTTCTACAAACCTAACCTTGCCTTTAATCACATGATTATTGCTCAACGGACACTAACATGATTAATATACGTAAAGAAAATCAATTTGTAAGCGGAATGATTGTTGCCATAAAAGGAGCAGTAAAATTATATAGTAAAGGATTAAGTCTAAGTACAAGAATGTACTTATGTTTGGAAAGGATCTGGTAAGTCCAAACAAAGAGAGAGAATCAATTACCCTTTAACGGGCGAGTAAAAATCAGAATTTCACAAAGGAAAAGTTTTGAAAATCAATCACGAGTTTGAGAATCAATCACAGAAGGGACACAGTATATAAAGGAAGTGCACCAGTAATAGACATGTGAGGGCAAGCTATGGCAAGAAGAAACAACATACAGTAATAGCACAGAGTTAGTAGAGAGCAAGCATTCATAGCATGATAGTCACGTAGGTCAAGTTTCATTGGCTTAGTAATCGAGAGAAAGATTAGAAGAATGCAAAGAGTCAAGTGAAAACTTTTTCTGAAAAAGTAGCCGAGTTTTACAGATATCAAGAACTCAGAACAAAAGTAATCACATAAAAGAAACGAGATGCTGAAGTGAAGGAGCAATTTCAAATAGGCAAGTTGCACAAACAAACTCAGAAACTCGAATAGACCCCAAAGGACTAGGGTTTTTCGAAATTAGTAGAGTTTAGAGGCGATAAACAAATGAAACAAATAAACAGCCTCAGAGTCCCAAATAAACCCCAAAAAGATTAGTGTTTTCAATACTAAAAAGGTGCAAACAAAGTAAATCAAACAGACAGACTCAGGAACTCAACAAGAATCTGCAAAAAATCAAGTTTTCAACACCAATAAAACTTAGAGATGAGAAACAAATAAATCGAACAAAATATTTAACAAATAGACCCAGAAACCCTAGTTTGGAATCAAACGATTTTTAAAAGGAAAATTCAGGAAAACGTTTAAAACATCACATATAGCATAGATCGAGCACAGATCAAAACAAATAAATAAAAAAAGAACCTCGAATAGGCTATGGTTTCTGAGCACCCTAGGAAAGATAAAGGCTTGGAAGAAACAAGATCAAATCCGGAGTTGATAAGGTCGGAACCAGGCTTAGGAAGCCGAGACACGCCGGAGACCTCGAATCGACGAAGGTCTGAGCGAAGGCCCTCGAAGTTTGTCCACGAACCTTCAGGTATCAAGCATGTGAAAGCAGTAGAAGGTGAGTATAGGTCGTTCATGGCTTGAGCGACCATGAACTCCGATGGATTTGGGGCTGAAAATGGTAGAGAGCAACTAGGGTTTCGAGAGAGTTCGAGAGCGTTTGAGAGAAGATGGAATTAGAGGCGGTGTTTCTGAGAGAATGGGGTAGGGTTTAGGGGTCGTTTGGAATTAAAAAGGAAAGAATAGATCTGGGCCATTGATAAAAAATGATCAATGGCTAAGATTTTAAAAAGAAAACGGATGGGTTTGGGCAATTAGATCACGGGTTGGGTCCAAATGGAATTGTGTTTGCGAAATTGAGTTTGAATTGGGGCGCATATTTGGGCTGTATTAGAAATAAAATTGAGGCTAAATTTTAAATAGCCAATTTTCCCTTTTTATTTTATAAAAAGGTAAAAATGGTTTTTTTTAAAAAAATTAAAAATACAAAGTAAACAAATATTACATAAATATTACTAGAACTAATTTTGTAATTATAAAATGCTATTAATCACAAAATAGGCTATAATTTCAATTATATGCAATTTAGCTTTAAAAATACGAAATAAATTCGTAAAAATACGCAAAAAAATTACCTTAATTATATATCGGTGTAAATGTGAGAATAAAATGAGTTATTCACCAAAAATGATAATTATGTGAATAATTTTTGGATTTTTTTGTATTAAAATAGGCAATATATTGGTTTAAAAATCATTAAAAATGCCAAAACTATTGGGTGTGCTTATATATGCACAAATATGCTATTTTGGAAGTATTTTGGGTATAAAAATACTTAGAGAAAAATTGGGTATCAACAGCTGCCCCTCTTTACCTGGGAAGGCCAATTTTGACCGGAAGCGGCGATTTGAAAAGAGTTTTACCGGGCTCTCGTTTCTAAGCTGCCTACATATCCCTAGTTTTACAGGAATCAGGCAGTATGTAGTTCAGGAACCATTGATAGAACATGCCGATGGAGATTCGAAAGAGATGGACACGATATTTAGGTGGCAAGAGGTATATTGAAACTTGATCGGCTGCGGGGACTGGAGCGGGATCGCTCCTGCTGAGACGACTGTTGCTAGCCGGTGTACCTGCAAGTGATTCATACGAGCGTATATCGTGCATAAACATAAATGTGATGCAAGTTCCCTTAGGACCATGATGTCCTCGGCCATGAAGGGCAAAATTAAAGGATTCGCAGGCTATGAAATGATGTTCTCGTGCTATGATAATGGTGCCTCCGAACCATGATGCCCTTGAATAATGCTGTGCAGGATATAAAGTAGGCCCTCGGGCCATGGCAAGGTGTTCTCGGGCTATGAAGATAATACCTCCGAACAATGACACCCTGGGATAGTTTGGCGATATTTCAGCCCATAAAATAAGAGATTTGTGGCATTTTAGCCGATGCAAAAAACATAAATGGCGATATTTCAGCCGATAGAAATTTAAATAAAGCATTGATGTTTCAGTTGATGCAAAAAATGTAAATGGCGATATTTTAGCCGACATAAATTTAAATAAAACAGGCGATGTTTTAGTCGATGTAAAAAGTAAAATGGCGATATTTTAGCTGACAGAAAGCATAGGTATAGATGACGATGGATATTTAAATATGAACTGGCGATCTTTCAGCCGATGTGGAATTTAAATAATGTTTGGCGATATTTCATCCGATTGCAAGAGAGATAAAGTGGCGATATTTTAGCCGATGCAAAATAGAGGTGGCGGTATTTCAGCCATGCAGGTAGAGGTAGAGCTTAACCTCGGAAGGCAGAAAGGTAGCCTTATGGAGATAATATAGGATGGAGATAGTGCTTAGTCTCGAAAGGCAGAAAGATAGCCTTATGCAATGTTGATAATGCAGATGGAGACAGTGTTTAGTCTCGAAAGGCAGAAAGGTAGCCTTGTGCGGATAATGCAAGATAGAGAAAGTGCTTAGTCTCGAAAGGTAGAAAAGTAGCGTTATGCAATGCAGATGGAGACAGTGCTTAGTCTCGAAAGGCATAAAGGTAGCCTTATGCAGATAATGCAGATGGAGACAATACTTAGTCTCGAAAGGCAGAAAGGTAGCCTTATGCAATGCAAGAAAATGCAGATGGAGACAGTGCTTAGTCTCGAAAGGCATAAAGGTAGCCTTATGCAGATAATGCAGATGGAGACAATACTTAGTCTCGAAAGGCAGAAAGGTAGCCTTATGCAATGCAAGAAAATGCAGATGGAGACAGTGCTTAGTCTCGAAAGGCAGAAAGGTAACCTTATGCAATGCAAAAGATGCAGATTGGAGACAACGCTTAGACTCAGAAAGTAGAAAGGTAGCCTTATGCAATGCAAACAATGTAGATAGAGATAGTGCATAGTCTCAAAAGGCAGAAAGGTAGCCTTATGCAATGCAAAAGATGCAGATGGAGACAGCTTTTAGTCTCGGAAGGCATATAGGTAGTGAGATTTCTTAGCTGATAGATGATTACGATATCGTGACTGCCAGGGAGGTTGTGTGCGGATAACAATTACGAACAAGTGATGATTATGTGAAGTTGCATTTTATTGAGAAAGTATGCCTACATAAATATTCCTAACAATATTTTAAGTCAAGCGCCAGCATCCAAAGAAAAATCGTGAGTTTTGTAAAAAGAGGGAAAGGCTTGTTCGTTTTCCCCTAGCTTCTGGCGTTGCATATCATTGGGGTAGTGTCGCTAAACAGCAGCAATTCGAACAACAATTATGCATGATTTAGTGAATATAACGTAAGTAGGAAATAATTTTCTTTGGATGAACCAACGACTACGACGTGGTTCAAGACATTGCAACCTCTCCTGCTCCGGAATTTTGAGGGTCCTCCTCAAAATTCTGCCACAGTTTACTGGGGCGGCATTCCTCGCGATGAGTGGCTGAAAACTAACTTCGGAATTTTGAGGGTCCTCCTCAAAATTCTGCCCCAGTTCTAATAGCTTGGGGAAATGAAATTTTTATTAAATTGTGACCGAACCAATAAGGCTTCCTACGTATCCCCTCTTAAACGGGAATCAGGTCACGCGTAGACCAAATTACATCATAAAAGGAATCATTAGTGGTTACACATAGTATCGTTTCACTACATCTAAATTGATCGTCTTTGGCCAAACTTCTCCGTCCATCTCTGCAAGATTGAGGGCTCCTCCGGTTGGAACCCGGTGAACCATGTACAAACCTTGCCAGTTGGAAGATAATTTCCACTTGGCTTCATTTTGATGTGGGAATATTTTCTTCAATACTAGCTGCCCCGGTGTAAACTTCCTTGGTTTTACTCTTTTGTTGAAGGCTCTGGACATTCTGTCTGATACAACTGACCGTGGCAAACTGCATTGATCCTTTTCCTATCTATAAGGGCTAACTACTCGTATCGACCCTTTACCCATTCTGCATCATCCAACTCGGCTTCTTATATGATCCTCAAGGAGGGAATTTTTACCTCCGCCGAGATGACCGTCTGTGTACACTAAACCAGCATGTAGGGAGTTGCCCTAGTTGAGCTGCGGACTATGGTGCGGTATCCCAGTAAGGAGAATGATAATTTCTCATGCCATTGTTTGTGACTTTCGACCATCTTCCTTAGTATCTTCTTGATATTCTTGTTGGCGGCCTCTACAGCTTCATTCATCCGAGGCCTGTAGGCTATAGAATTCTTGTGTTTGATCTTGAGTGTCTAACACATTGCTTTTATCAAGTAGCTGTTGAGATTGGAACCATTATCGGCGATGATTGATTCCGGAATTCCAAATCGGCAAACAATACGGTCACGGATGAAATCCTCCACAACTTTCTTAGTCACTGCCTTGTATGACGCTGCTTCAACCTATTTATTAAAATAATCAACTGTCACTAGGATAAACATGTTCCTGTTTGATGCGGCAGACTCGATAGGTCCAATAACATCCATTCCCCAGGCGGCTAATGGCCATGGTGAGCTTGTTGCAGTAAGCTCGTTAGGAGGCAGCTTTATCATGTATGCATGTATCTGACAGCGATGGCACTTGCGAACGTGCTGGATGCAGTCTGTTTCCATAGTCATCCAAAAATACCCTGCTCGAAGTATTTTCATTGCTAAGACAAAACCATTCATGTGCGGCCCGCAGGTCCCTACGTGCACTTCGTCCAATAGTCTGGATGCTTCTTTTGCTTCGACACACCTTAGTAAACCCATGTCGGGAGTCCTCCTGTATAGGATTCCCCACTGTGAAAGAAGTTGTTGGATAACCTCCGAAGTGTGCGCTTCTGAGTGGCGTTGGCAAGTTCTTGGTATTCTCCCGTTGCCAAGTACTCTTTGATGTCATGGAACTACGGTTTTCTGTCTGCTTCTTCCTCAATGTGAGCATAATAAGCTGGATGATCATAAATATTTACTGGGATGGGATCAATGAAATTCGTATCTAGATGCTTGATCATGGATGATGCTAATGCATCAGCGAACTCATTCTAGACCCTAGGGACGTGCTGAAATTATGTCTTTCTGAATCTTTTCCTTAACTCCTGGATATGATGCAAGTAGGGGAGTATCCTAGAGTTCTTGGTTGCCCACTCTTCTCGAACCTGATGTATGAGTATGTCTGAATCCCCAATCACTAGCATCTCTTGAATGTTCATGTCAATGGACATCTTGTGCCCCAGGATGCAAGCTCCATATTCATCCATATTATTTGTGCAAGGGAACCTGATCTTGGCGGATACCGGGTAATGCTGGCCGGTCACTAATACTATGACTGTTCCTATGTCGACTCTTTGAAATTTTCGGCTCCGTCAAAAAATAACCTCTAACCATCGCAGGATTCTGCAATATCTTCTCCTACAAAGGACACCTCTTCATCAGGAAAATATGTTTTTATGGGTTCGTATTCTCCGCCAACAGGATTCTCGACAAGGTGATCTTCTATGTCTTGGCCTTTGATTGCTTTCTGAGTCATGAAAACAATGTCGAATTCACTTAGCAAGATTTGCCACTTGGTGAGCTTGCCAGTAAACATGGGCTTCTGGAATATATACTTCAGCAGGTCCATCCTTGATATGAGATAAGTAGTGTAGGCACAGAAATAATGCCTCAATTTTTGAGCTACCCAAGTCAGAGCACAATAGGTGCGCTCCAATAAAGAATACCGGGCCTCGTACAGGGTGAACTTCTTACTGAGATAGTAGATGGCTTGCTCCTTCCTCCCCGTTTCATCATGTTGTCCCAGAACACAACCAAATGCTCCATCCAATACCGCGAGATAAAGCAATAGAGGCCTTCCTGGCTCGAGCGAAACCAAGAATGGTGGCGTTGACAGGTATTCCTTGATTCTGTTAAAAGCTTTCTAGAAATCGTCTGTCAATTTAGTAGCAGTGTCTTTCTTCAACATTTTAAAGATGGGTTCACAAATGACCGTGGATGGAGCTATGAACCGGCAGATATAGTTGAGTCTTCCCAAGAAACTCATCACGTCCTTCTTGTTCTTTGGCAGTGGAAATTCTTGAATGGCTTTGACTTGCTTGGTAACCTCTTCCTTGATTTTCAAACTCATGTCAGGTTTGAATTTCCTGAGCTTCTATTTTACCGGTAGATAGGTTGAATCTGTTGGCAGTTTGTGAACTACAATGGATGTGCTGAGACTAGTCATATCATCATATGACAATGCAAATATGTCCTCGTATTCCTTTAAAAATTCTGTATATTCTTCCTTTTCTGATGGCGACATGTGAACACTGACGCGAGTTTCTTTAACATTTTCTGTATCTCCCAAATTAACGACCTCGGTTTCTTCCGGGCTAGACTTGGGTCTATTATCAAATTTCTCAACCTCTTTGACGACCTCTTCAAGTATTTCATCTTCATCTGAGTCTATGTCCTTTTGTTGTGTTGTTTCGTTGCAAGTCACAATCGTTGGTTCATCATCAAAAGTAAGTAATAGTAATGTTGTGTAAAAATAGAGTAAACGATAGAGAAAATAATAAGAGCGAGATATATGATAAACTGAAATGCTTTGATTAAATTCTTAATTGTTTGAAACATCGGAGCTCTTTTCGAAATTAAAGACAATGCGGAAAGAAAATCAACTAGTAAAAATAAAATAAAATAAGATGCATGGTGCTTTTATTCAGCCTTGCTACCCCGAAGCCTTCCAGGCCCTGACGGTTCTAATTGACCAATTGCTGAGGCGGTCTCCTCGGTTTACAGCTTATATGGAAGGGCCTTTCTCCCCTTCCTCCTCGAAAAGAATACAACAGTCCATATCATCATCCTCAAGAATCAGATTCTTCATGACTACCAATGCTTCATCCTCCTCTGACCATATATAGTATCTGCCGGTTGGAAGGTTTGCTCCAGGCTAGGTATCGGAAGCTCCAACGGATATTAGGGGCCGCGCCGTGGTGGCGACCAGCTCTAGAATTCTACCCAAGTATAACTGTACCCTAAGCCAAATGTAGTATCATACTTCTTTAGTTTGATGGGCTTAGTGATCCCCCGGAGGTTTTTACCGAGTCCCTTTCCAGGCTCGTACCCATACCAATAAAGGATACTTTCAATCTTATTATCCCACCACTTATCCTTATCTACAGCGTTGACCCTTTCGATGTGGTGGTATGTTTCTCCGCCTATTCTCCTCCTGCCTCCAATCATTGGGATGGTTTGGCGACTATATATGGGGTTACTACCATCTCCATGAATAATCACCTCCTGGTAATTCCATTCAAACTTCACTGCCTGATGCAGTGTTGATGCTACAGCTCCAGCGGCATTGATCCAGGGCCGTCCTAACAGCAGGTTGTAGGATGCTGGGACGTCTATCACTTGAAAGTCAACGTTGAACCATGTTGGCCCTATTTGTAAGCATAGGATAATTTCTCCAATAGTAGATATCTGGGACCCATGGAAGGCCTTGACTTTGATAGCCCCATCTTTGATCTCGTGTAGGCTTTTTCCCAATGTTCTGAGAGTTATCAGTGGACAGATGTTAAGGATGGATCCTCCATCGATCAGAACTCTAGTGATGAAATAATCCTCGCATTGCACGGTGATGTGATGTGCCTTGTTGTGGCTCAATCCTTCTGGCGGCAGCTCATCTTCGTGGAAGGTGATTTTATGGCTCTCCAGTACTTGCCTTACCATATTTGCTATTTCATCTCCAGTTATGTTGCTGGTCACATAAGATTCGCTCAGTATCTTCATCAGGGCATTTTGTGAGCATCAGAGCTCTGTAGAAGAGCTATGATAGAGATATGTGCTGGTGTTTTGTTTAACTGCTCAGGGACCGAGAACTCATTAGCTTGTATTTTCCTCCAAAGATCATCGGTCCCAATTTTAATAGGGCATCCCGAGGCTTGCTTACTGGACTCAGCTAAGTTTTCTGGCGTGTAAACCCTCCCTGTTCTGGTCATTCCTTGTGCAGCAATTGTTTTGTCCTGTCTTGGTCTTCCCATTCCTCCTAGCTTCAGCAAAGTAATCCCATGGTATGGCATTTGAGTGGAATGGTGTTATGTCTAACATTGTCATAGGAATAAGTACCCTCGGTGGTGACACAACAACTTCAAATGGTGTAGGTGCTTTTGGAACTCCAAATTCAACCTCGATTGGCCCGGGCGCCTTTGCAGAAAGAGGCGCTTCAAATTCGAGAGGTATAGACATGTTTACTTCATCGTCCCTGGAGGGCTGATTCTGCACACCAATTGGGTTACGTGTAACTGTTGGTTTCTTTGGTTCATCACCTTCAGCAATCAAACCTGTCTATAGGCAGAGAGTTGTTGTGAACATTAGGAGCAGGCTCCTTTGCTACTATGACCTTATTGTCGATCAGGGTTTGAATCTTGTCCTTCAATGAGCGGCACTCGTCAAGGGTGTGTCCCTTCATACCGGAATGGTACGCACAGGTCTTATTGGGGTTGACCCACTGGGAAGGGATTTCTGGAGTTTCGGCTGGGATAGGAGTGACGTAACCAACATCTTTAAGTCTCTCGTACAACTGGTCAATTGGTTCAGCGATGGCTCTGTATTGTCTGGGATGTCTGCAGTCAAAATTTGGCCTGGGTCTAGGGAAATTTTGGCGGGTGGGAGGTGATTGGTAGTGAGAGGGTCTAGCATTATAAGCTTGATAAACAGGTGTTGGTTGAGAGTATCTAGGTGAAGTGGGTTGATATGTGAGAGGTGGAGTGGATTAGTAAACGGGGGGTGGATTTGGATAGGAGGGTGCGTGTGCTTGGTAATTAGGGATGGGCTGATATGTAAGTGGAGGTGATGGGTAGGTGTTGTATTTTGGTGGTGATTTTGTCTCCCTGTGGGACCATTATGGCAATCACATCCTTCTCTATGGACGTGCCACCAGACTGTAAAGCCCTATTGGTGGCCTGTAATGCTTCAAGATTAGTAACAATACCATTCTTAATGCCCTCTTCCATTGTTTCTCCCAGTCTAATGATATAAGAGAACTTCAGACCCTCGATCGGCATCAACCTCTCGCAATATTGGGGATCCTGGGCCCGGAGGAAGAATCTATTCATTTGTTCTTCTTCTAGGGCCGGTCTGACCTTTGCAGCTTCTGACCTCCAATGAGTAGCATACTCACAGAATGTTTCTGTAGGCTTCTTCTTCAAATTCTGTATGAGTAACATCTGGCTGAATGCAGAGGTCTTCATAATTAACCCCTCAATACCTTTGTCACCTTCCACGCCCTAAACTCGTCGGGTCAACTTTTTGAGTTCCGTCGTTATGTTCCTGATAAGGGAGTCTTTGTCATCAGACTAAGGTGCATTTGAGATGGTTAAGTATAATGGGGTACATTATCCACGTAAATAGGAGTGTTGTGAAGATGGTCATTTGTGGTGTTCAGTGGATCGGGAATGAGTAGTGGCGTGTTGGTGAGAGTGTGGCATGTGTTGTATTTTTTAGCATGAGTGGGTTGTATCTGTGGTTGCGGGGTATTTTGTGGAGGTGCGGGATTCTGGGTGTTGACATCAGGAGCGGTGAGAAAAAATGACAGGTTCGCAAAATTCCGAACCTGATCGAGTTCTTTTTGGAATTTGAATAGTTTTTTCTCAAGTTGGGTAGCAGTTTCCATAGCAACCCGGGTACCGTGAGGAATCTCAATCTCCCTTCTGGCGCTTGGATCTCCCATTCTACCTTTGTTCTTATTCTGGATCGGACTCGGAGGAGGAGGAGGTGGAGGGCCTTTGATCTTGTGGAGTATGACAATGGTGCCAGAGTGCACGAATTAACCTTTGGAGAGGGGAAAAAATAAAAGAAAAACAAAAGGCAACAAGTTAGTGCATGTTATGAGGAAAAATATTGCAATATTTAAACACATTGTGCGAAAATGTAAATCGCGTCCTAGCTTTGGTGCCTCATTGTGCCCGAGGTAGGCCTAGCGACAAATATTTTTGGAGAACTTATAATGCTAAATGCCTCATTTTATTGACAAAAATAAGACAAATCCAAAATGACTCTAAATAATAGAAATTAAAATGTCACTATTGGCCATTGGCCCTATTACATTAAAATAATGAATAAAAGAACTCCTAACTACTTGGTCCCAGAAGGCCTTTCCCCAGATTTGGCATCTTCGTCTCCCTCGAACAACTTCACCAGCTCGCGTAGTCCTAGCATCAAATAAGCTCGGGCTAGATGTCCGCCTGCATTTCCTTCATCGTTTTGACAATCTTCAATTTTCTTGATGATTTTTCCTTCCAGTTCCACTAGACCCCGCTCCAAATACCCTAGTCGCTTGTTGGCGCTGACAGCCATATCTTTCCACTCCTTGATCAACTTCTGGCGGGCTTCTTGTATTTCTCGGTGCTCACTTTCGCACTCTCGAATTCTCTTGCACAGTTGATTATACTTAACCCGTGTATCAGCGTGCTCGTCTATAATTCTGTGACCTCAAGCGAACCCGGGCTGTCCCATGCCATTGTCTTCCAACCAACTTGAATAGTGCGGCGCACAACCGGCGTGATACATGTCTGGCTGAATAGATTCTTTCCCCAAAACGAGTTTGTAGTGCCACAATTGCTGAGCTTGGCACCGGTGAGGGTTATCATCGTCCTGGAAATCAGCCATGAAATGACTTATGTCGACCCTTGGCACGATCTAATTTCTTCTAGCCTACCTCATGGATCGGAGAGGAACGTAAGGATAAGTTCCTCTCAAACCAATTAGTATGAGACACGGTACGTCTCGGGATCAAACAATGAACTCATCCATGGGGAACCATTCGACCATCTATTGCACCTGGTCTTCTTTCAGATTTTCAAATAATTCTACTTATCCTCGGGCGTCCTTTGGCTGAGCGAACATTTTATGCATTGTGATCATCCCAGTCTTTGCGTAGGATTTCCTGTTGGTATTCCCCTTTCTGGAGGAGTTCCATGACCCAGAGCTGAAGTAATAAGTTTCTACCCTCAAAATGACTGCCCTTTTGCTAACAGTTGTCCAAGGCGCGATATATCTCGGCTATGATCATGTGCACTATGCTGAAAGTCTGCCCGCCAATTCCTTCCATCAAAGTCTTGGTTACCATGGCCAGTCTGGTATGGATTCTATGCTTCTTGATAGGGAACACCGTCAATCAAAAAAAGCAAAACATAAAAACGAAGACCCTTCTATGGACATGCCCCCAATGAGGTGATGGAGAACTCCTTTGAATATATGGGGTATGACTTGCTATGGCCGTACCTCTCGTACAGATAGTTGAATGGGATGTAAGAGTCTTTCAAGCATGCTAAGTCTGGATTCTTCTTCAGTCCCATAATCTTAGAGAAACCCCTTCCTTTGCGATTCTTTGGTACAAGCAAACCCGGAGTCTTCCAAGGAATACCAGCTAAACCTCCTATTTCTTCGAGCAAATGAGTCATTTGCGGACGAGTGTCTAATCACTGGAATGGAGGTCTTTCCACCAATTCAGCAGCCTTGGATGAATGTTGGTTACCATGCCAAATCTGGGGACTTCGTTCCTTATTTTCTGCAAAACAAGGCGTTAGGCCCTTCCCCCACCGGAATCGACTATTTAAACCAATAATTAGTATAGCAAGCACTTTAGTTCTCCAAATAAATGCACAAAACATGGAGGTGTTCGTTTGGGTTTCAAGGAAATCCGGTGGACTTTGGACAAGGCTATCTTAATGAGTCATTATGTGGAAAATGTAACTGACTCGTCTAGGTTTTACCATGATGCATGTATAGTTTAAACGGAGTAAGGTTTCTATTGGGGTATTAGACATGTACTGTTGAGCGGACAACTCAAGAGGGAAAGGCATGGAACCGTCGACTACACCGCTGATCGACTGGTTTTACAGCAAATATGCCTTTGCCAAATTTAGTGGTTGATAGTATTGGAAGAGCGCAACTACTCATTATAAGTGTTTCTATAGTATTTGTTTGGCACGAGGGGAATATGATGTTGAAGATGCAGTTTACAAGAATGAAAAAAATTGACATGTATTTTCACGTTCATATAATAAAGTTTACAATAATTGCTCAAAATTACAACAGCATTGATGGGAAAAGCGGTAAATGAAGGTAATTAAAGAAAAAGAAACAAAAGAAACAAGTCAGTTTCAAATAAAGTCATTAAACAAAAGCAAAAAAAGAAAGCAATAAAGTCACATCTAGCATGAAATGGTAAAAGCCTAACGAATCACCAGCAGAGTCGCCATGCTGTCGACGCCCCTTCCCCCTCCCCCCCCCCCCCCCCCCCAAAGAGCGAGAAATCGGGTCTACGACATTTAGGAAAGACAACTCTATTTCCATTTGGGAATTGGGTTTTGGATTCGGAGAGTCGCCACCTAATGATTATAGTGCATCAGGACACTTTAAGAAAGAATTTGAGATGAAGAACAAGTGTTCAGGTAAGGGCTAGAAATTATCTCGAGGGGAAGGTGTTAGGCACCGATCAAGATCCACTAGTGTGGTTCCCGGCAATGCTACAATTGTGACTTTAAAGCAAGCAAACATACAAGGTAATTTCACATAAAAGTTGCAAATTGGTATGCATAAATCTTATTAGACATGATGAAATTCGAATAGATGACTCCTTAACTATTGGCAAGAATGTCTAAATGCAGAAAAATAGGATCAAGTAATGAGTACCAATTGTCAAACAAGGAAGTGAAAGAGCGGGAAATTTGTTAAAAGGGCGGTGTGAAAAATCAAAAGGGGAAAATAATTAAACAAGAATGCAGAATCTAAAAAATAATTATATAAAGGAAAAGGGGTCCTACGCTTGTAAAATGCATGGATCATCCACACAACACCGGTACCCAATTGTACGCATAGTGTTATCGTGTGATCATCATCTACATGTCTACCCTTTCCTACCCTGTTAAGGTATTAAAGCGCGGAATAGTATCGTTACTTATAGCATGCTATTACCCGTCCCAATCCTATCAGTCCCAGAGGCAAATGGACTACGAATCCTAAAGGGAGATAGGTTTAGGGCTTTTAGGAGTTTTTAAAGGATAAAATACTAAGGCATCGATCAAAACACATAATACGAATAAAGGGGGAAGAAATAAGCAAATAGGGCTCAAATAAGCCTCCATAAATCAGACAAAAGTCATAGAGTTTAGCATGTCTTACGCGTACTGATTTGGTCTTAATTAAATAAAGCGACGAGCGGACTGGTTCAATGCATATTTTTAGATGGAAAGTCTACATTAGGCTCGCTCGAATGCAGTTGACTAAAACCAATCTGATTGATTAATTATTCCTTTTGTCTATGTGTTGGATAGAACTAGGCATGATATCTACTAATTTTAGAAAAATATACAAACTGATTATAGAAAAAGATTACCAGTTTTAACAGAATAATACGAGCTCAACAGTTGATATTGCTTTTAACGAATGAGACAATTCAGATTCGAGATTTCCTATAGGCACGGTTTCTATATGTTTACTGGTTTTGACACCTTTTCAGACATTAAGAGAAGTCCTATGAACATGGGGTCTATATGCAGCTTTTATTATTAAACCTGCGAACTGTTTTCCTGATGACGTTTATCTATGCAAAAATGCAGGAGTCTATAGGCAGTATTTCTTTATGTGAATTTGCAGAACGATTAGAAGTTAATCCTATAGGCAGGATATCTATGTGTGCAGTTGCAGAAATCAGAAGTGAACCCCTATAGGCATGATATCTATATGCTTTATTGCAGAAATCAAGTGTCGAATCCTATAGACATGTTTTCTACGCGTGGAGTTGCATAAATCATAAATTCCCATAGGCATGATTTCTACCCTTAGTGCATAAAAGTAAACCCCCTCCCTTTTTTATTAAATCCCCGAGTTTATACAAATTATTACAACCCAATAAAATAAAACGGGAATTACAAAGTACATAAGGAATCCTCAGCTACATCCGAGCAGCCTAATGAAGACTTAATGTCTAATAATATGAGACTGAGCCACTTTCGAGATCCAGATTTCCAAGCCTTCTATCATCTAGGGTATTTCAGAGATGCAAGGGATTTGAGGAACCCCAGGAAGTGCATACACCCAATATGTTAATCAAAAAATTAAGTTGTGCAGTGTGGAAGGGCCAGCCCTTACGTGTCCAAGTTTAGGGGGAACTCAAGGGTCCTAATGCAAGGCTCACACAAGAGGGGCAGAACTTAAGTTCTAAGAGCATAGTGGAAGTGCAGAACATAGTTTGAAAGACATTTATCAAAACTGGATTGAAAATAGTAAGTGGTAAGGGTGATTTTGAAAACAATTATAGTACTGAAACTCAAACTACACAGAATCAGTAGTCATTCAAAAGGGGCAAGGGATTATGGGATTTATTGTAAAACCTAGCAGGCTTGGTTTGGTCATGCACTTCAACAGCTGATGCTGGCATGGACACAAATCATCGAAAGGAACACAAACACATATAAGGGGATACGGGGGTTTGGGATTCATAAGGTAGCAAGTAAATAACAAATGAATGACAGAGTGCACACACAGATAAACATTAATTTACAAGAGAAAGAGAACATAGTACAGCATGGTAGTGACACATCTAGACTGCAGAAACATGAGCAAAATTAGACAGGACTAACAAATTGGAGCAATTAAAGAAAACATGTTGTTCTTGAGGCTTGTAAATTAACTAGGACATACTAGTAGAGAAGCAAAGTGCAGAAAAGGTAGAGCAAACAAGAGTCCACAATCTAGCCTTGGCTTTCAGCTGGCTAGATAAAGCAACAGCACAAGTAGTAGTAAAGAAAGAGAGAGTTTTAAGCGTAAATGTGTATTTTGAACTCAAGCGGTTCGTGTCTTTAAAGAAAAAAGGGTAGGGTATTTATCGTTTTTGAAAAAGAATGAAGAGTATGGTAATAAGTAAAGTTTTGACACAAACATGAAAACAAACACAAGTCAAAATCAATTAACACAAGACTTCCCTTTAATCACAAGATTATTGCTCAATGGACACTAATGTGATTAATATAAGGAAAGAAAATCAATTTGTAAGCGGAATGATTGTTTCCATAAAAGGAGCAGTAAAATCATATAGTAAGGGATTAAGTCTAAGTACAGGAATGTACTTATTTTTGGAAAGGATTTTGTAAGGCCAAACAAAGAGAAAGAATCAATTACCCCTTAACGGGCGAATAAAAATTAGAATATCACAAAGGAATAGTTTTGAAAATCAATCACGAGTTTGAGAATCAATCAGAGAAGGGACTCAGTATGTAAATGAAGTGCACCAGTAATAGACATGTGAGGCCAAGCTATGGCAAGAAGAAATAACATACAGTAATAGCACAAACTTAGTAGACAACAAGCATTCATAACATGATAGTCACATAGGTCAAGTTTCATTGGCTTAGTAATAGAGAGAAAGATTAGAAGCATGCAAAGAGTCAAGTGAAAAATTTTTCTGAAAAAGTAGTCGAGTTTAACATATATCAAGAACTCAGAACAAAAGTAATAACATAAAGGAAACGAGATGCTGAATTGAAGGAGCAATTTCAAACAGGCGAGTTGCACAAACAAACTCTGAAACTCGAATAGACACCAAAGGACTAGGGTTTTTCGAAATCGGTAGAATTTAGAGGCGACAACAAATGAAACAAATAAACAGCCTCAGAGTCCCAAATAAAACCCAAAAAAAATAGGGGGTTCAACACTAAACAGGTTCAAACAAAGTAAATAAAATAGACAGACTTAGGAACTCAACAAAAATCGCCAAAAATCAGGTTTTCAACACAAATCAAACTTAGATGTGATAAACAAATTAATCGAATGAAATATTCAACAAACAAACTTAGAAACCCTAGTTTTAAATCAAAAGATTTTAAAAAGGAAAATTGGGGAAAACGTTTAAAACATCACATATAGCACAGATCGAGCAAAGATCCAAACAATGAAATGAAAAAGAACCTCAAATAGGCTAGGGTTTCTGAGAACCCTAGGAACGGGAAAGGCTTGGAAGAAACAAGATCAAATCCAGAGTTGATAAGGTCGGAACCAGGCTTAGGAAGCTAAGGCACGCCGGAGATGGTCGGAGACCTCGAATCGATGAATGTCTGAGCGAAGTACCTTGATGTTTGGCCTTGAACTTTCAGGTATCAAGCATGTGAAAGCAGTAGAAGGTGAGTATAGGTCATCTATGGCTTGAAGGGACATGAACTCTACCACACCTCCTTTTTACTACTACACCTCGTAATTGCGTAAAGAAGTTTTTCCAATTAAAGGACAATCGGAACGGGATTTATTTATTAAGATTTATAGTCGCCACTTGGGAGATTAATGGTGTCCCAAGTCACCGGTTGAATCCCGAACCGAGAAAATTAAGACTCTGTTAATAGTCCGCGAACCAGAAATATGAGTAAGGAATTTTGTTAACCCGGGAGAAGGTGTTAGGCATTCCCGGATTCCGTGGTTGTAGCACGGTCGCTCAATTGTTATATTTGATTTTATCTGATTTCAAAAACATGTTCTAACGTATGTGCTTTTTATTAACAACCCGCTTTTATTATTTATTTATTATTTTTTTTAATAAGAATTGCAACGTCGTGAAAATATATCTCGCACCACGTCGCACTAGTGCGCCCGTGGCTTTTGACACATTTCGACTTCGTTGAGATTTGGATTTGGGTCACATAAAATGTGCACCCGTATTTTAGGAAAGTAATTCAATTAAAGTCATGCCTAAAGAGTCTAGTATATTGTTACTTTGGGGAAGGCCATGAAATTTGCTAAACCGCACTCCTGAATTCTAAGCATTTTTTACATAACAATTATTGAGGGCTCCGCATTTGTATTTTTGTTTCGGCGAGACTCGTCTCATTTGTTTAAAAAGCCAATC
>MU751031.1:57612-86416 GCA_026770625.1 Nicotiana glauca | reverse complement strand
GCATGAATCAACAGTCGAAATACCAAAAACTCAGGAGAATTTCGACTTAAACTTGAGCCAGAATCAATGGAACAGAAGTATTATTAGAGAATTTCCTAAAGATGAACTATGAAATTTGAATTTTCAGAAATTAGAAAGGTTTTTCAGAATCTTAGACCTTCCAAACTTTTTTTTTTTTCAGAACCTCCTCAAATGTGGCCTAATGAGGCCTATTTATAGAACAAAATGGGAGGAAATTTTGAAATTAATATTCTAATTTTTGCACCCCTCATCTTATCATTTCTTTTCAGATCACTACACTTAGTTTAATCGTAAATGTACTAGAACCCCTTCTAGAAGGTTCTAGTGGCATCTACACTATTCTAATACCCTTAATTATCTATATTACCCTCACTTGCTTTTAATTTTCACTTAATTACCCTTTTATTATGCCCAGAATACCCTTATCCTTTACCTAATTACCCATGAACCGCACTGGATTCCCAATTATACCCTCACTCCCTTAGGTTTATTACAGCACACCTACTAACCTTACCAAAATTAACCTTGCTTTTTTATCTTTATTTACCTTTTAATCCTAGTATTAATCAAACAACCAGAATCAAAGTCGAAAATCGATTTACAAAATTAGCCAGACAATAGATAGTTTCACAGATAAAAATCAAATTAGATTCTAAGTAATCAATTAACGAGATTCAAAGGAACAAATTAATCAGAGGTAGAATCTAATTAACACAAAACCTAATTACCAATTCGATTTTACCAAATAAAACCCTAGAAATTTAAGTGTGACTATTATGAACAACAAACATACAATTTTGACTAAGAACTTTATTCAGAGAAGAGAGATTATAGCCATGCGATTCACAAATAAGAAAGATCAAAGATTATAGACATGCAATTCCCAAATAAGAAAAATCAGAAAACCAAGAGGTTACAGGCATGCAATTCAGGAATAAGAAAAATCAAGAAGCAAAAAGTTCAGAATACTTAGCTTTCCGTTTTGATTCTTCTTTTCTTTCTTTCTTTCTCTTATTTTCATTTTTCTTCACTTTTCTTGATTATCCGGAACTTTGGAAGTTCTGGATATCGATTTTTGGACTTTTGCTCTCAGGCAGACTCATCGAGTCTCTTTTTTTGTGAAAAAGACTCTTAGAAAGTGAAGCTGGGTGTTATGGGGTTGTACAGGGTGGTTTTGGAATAAGGGTGTTCGTCGGAGTAAGGTTCCAGCAACACCTTTTGACATATTCGAGGGTTTTCAGGCTTATTCGAGGGAAGTCACCTAGATGGGGTTAAAGAGGGGGCGGAGGCGATTGTAGGGTGTTAAGGATGAACCCTGGTTCATAGGTGGTGTTCGCTGGAGTAGGGTTCCGGCGACACCTTTTGGGTTATTCGAAGGTTTCCAAGGGTTTTCATAGGAAATTGATGGGGTAGGGTGAAAGAAGGGATGGAGGAGGCTATGGGGTGTTCATGGTGGTTTGAACAGAGGTGGTGGTGAACCACCGCCGGTAGGATTCCGGCGATGGTTGAGAGAATAGTGAGGCGGCTAGGGTTTCATGTTAGAGACGAAGGTGTATAATGAAATAATCTGTATAACATTTGTGTATTTAAAAACCTTGGATGATTTGGGACCGTTGGATCAAATGAACCAACGGCTCAGATGCAATTGGCCTATATACGACGTCGTCTCCTTTAAGTGGTCATTTAATCATGACCCTTGGATTGATGTTATCAACGGTTTAGATTAGCTCAAATACACGACGTCGTTTTGTTAATTAAATGACTGATGCTTTGGGTCGTTTGATCAAAGCTTCAACGGTCCAGATTCAATTATATCTAATGGTGTCGTTTGGTTTTGTATAGGCAGACCAGGCTTGGCCTTCTTTGGGCCTGGGCATTGTATTACTAATTGGGCTACTAATTATTGTATTTAGCCCAAATTTTGTATTGTATTATTTTTTGCATTATACTTTTCTTTGTATTTTTTTTTGTATTTTTGTATTTATTTTCTATTTATTTTCCTTGTATTTTCCATTTCTTCTAATTTTCTCTGATTTTTTACTAAAATTAAAGAGTAATTAATTTTTATTTTTTAGTATTTTCTAATTAAAACAAGTAGATGTATATCATAAAATGCTGGTATTTCTACCTCTTTTATGAATTATTATTATGCACACAATTATCAACAAATTGTCACAAAAATTCAAAAATTATTTTGCATATATTTTGGAATAATTTGCTTAGGGCAAAAATCACGTGCTCACAGGTAATCTCTATCCTTTTGAATAAAATTATCATTTTTGGTAATTCATTTGTTGGACTCTCATATTTTATACTAAAATATAGCTAAGATATTTTTCATATTTTTATATATCAATTTAGTATTTTTAATGCTAAATTGCATATAATTGCAATATTAGCCCCTTTTAGATTTAATCGCGTTTATATCTATAAAAATTAAGTCCAGTATTTTTAATTTGATAGTTATGTACTATAAATCATTTTGGCACCTTTAATTTATTTACAGAAATTATTTTATTATATTTTATAAATCAAAATAGAAAAATTGTCTATTAAAATGTTAGCCCTATTTTATTTCGATTATAGCCCAAATTGATCCCCAATTTGAATCCCAGATACCCTGACCTAATTCCCACTCAAACCGACCCACAAACCATTTAAATGACCCACCCGAACTCCCATAATCCCAGCCGTTGATCGTTTAGATCAACGTCTCCCATTAATCCTTTCCTAATTAAACCCAATGAGCCCCCAAACCCTTTTCATTCTTCATAATCTGCCGCCTCTGTAACCCTTCCTCTCCCAAATTCTCTCTACAACCCCATCAAACCCTAGCCGCTACCACCCTAATCCGCTCTAATCCATTGCCTTCCAAGGTCATCGGAGACCTGTATCATCCTTCCATGGCTTCTACGTGTTCGTTTTTGTGGTATCATGACTAGGTCCTAAAGGAGTTTTGTCTAGTCTTTGCTCGATGACTATTCTCCAGTCATCTCTGACCTTTCTCTGGCCAGCCATGGCTATTAGAGTCAGACTTTTGACTCTCCTGCTTAGATCGATGGTTTTCAAGGCCTTTCTTATCATTTGGATTCTTCTGAAACCCTAATCTCTAAGGTTCTTTTGATTTCTTTTAGGTCTGCTTCATATCTATGTTTTCTTTGAACTTCTAAGAATTTTTCTCAAAGTTTCTTTTAAAACTCTGCTTTCAAAACTCTTTATCTTTTCCGATTAGGGTTTTCTTGTTAAGTTATTTCGAAATTTTTCTCTGATTTTCTGGGCATATTTTGCTACGTTTGCTTATATCGTTCTTCTACCTAGGTTTGCATGTTAAAAGCCCTAATTTATTTTTACTATTTATTAGATGAATGCTTGTTTGTTTGAGTTTTGTCTGATTATTTATTTATCCTCTTTTAAAACTCTACTATTGTTGAAAACCCTATAGCTTTGGGTCTGAGACCGTTCATTTAAGTACATGACTCGATTTGAAGTTCTTTATTTCAACATCTCTTATTCCTTTGTGTGATTCTTCTAATTCTAGATTTCTATCTTCTCTAAAACTCGATTATGCTCGAAACCCTAAATTTTCAAGGGGGTTTTCTTCACCTGCTACCGTGAGATCTTCGCATGCTTGGATATTCTATATTTCTTTACTACTGATTCAATGTGACCTGACCTAAATGACTATCATGCTGTGAATGTTTGATGTCTGCTAACTTTGTGCTATTATTGCACTCTATTTCTTTTTGCCAACAGTTCGCCTCGCATGTCTACTGTTTGTGCACTCTATTTATGTGCTGAGTTTCCTTCTTTGATTGACCTTCAATTTTATGACTAATTTCAAACTTTTCTTTTGTGAAATCCTGATTTCACTCGCCTGTTAAGGTTAATTGGTTTCTTTTCCTGTCTTTCCTTACTGAATTCTTTCCAAATATAAATATATTACTGTACTTAGACTTGATTACTTACTCAATTGTTTTACTACTTCTTTTGTGGAAACTATCAGTCTGCTTACAAATTGATTTCCTTCCTTATTATAAGCTTGTCATTACCCGTTAAAGGCAAACACTTGTATAATTAATTCTAAATAGTGATCTTTTCCATGTTTGTGGCTTATTATTTCTCTTTCACTAGTTTTCAAAAAGCTATAAATACCCTATACTTCTCTTCTTTTAAGGACACGAACAATTTTAAGTTAAAAACACACACTTACACTCAAAAACTCTCTCTTGCTTTACTGCTACTTGTGCTACTGTCTGTTTAGACGGTTGAAAGCCAAGGCTAGATTTTGGAGTTCTTTTTACTTTTCTTTACTGCACTTTGCTTCTCTAACAGGTATGTTCTAACTAATTCTCAGCATCAACAACAACATGTTTCTTTACTATTTCTTTCATTCTTGTTTGTCTCCTGTTTGTATTTAACTAAGTTCCATCATTAAGCATGCTGTGTTCTGTCTTTTTTGTTCTAAATTAATGTTTATGTTGCTTACTTATCATGGCCTGTGAACCTTAAACCCCTATCCCCAATGTTTTTGGTATCTATGTTTGAAATGGGGCATGGCAACATTGAACATTGTTGTCATTGACCCAAACTTGATCCCCGTAGGATCATAACCTCCATGTTTTCTTTGGTTGTTGTGTGTTCTGATTGGCTTATAGGCATGCCAGCATCTTCTATTAATGTGTATGCCCAAAGCTGACCCTTGCCTAAGTACATAGGCTCCTTGCAATGAATTCCCAACCCCTAACCCCCTTTTATAAAGTTATCAACTCTATATTTTACTAATTATTGTTTCCCTACCACCCTTTACCCCTCTCCTTTACCCCCTAAGTTTTAAAATATTATTCCTTCGCTTCCACTCTACTCTTAGACTTAGTTTTTGCTCCTCTTGTGTGAGCCTTTCCTTGGGACCCATAAGTTCCCTCTGAACTGGGACACATAAGAGCTGGCATTTCCACACTGCACTCATCTCGATTCTGGTTATGTAACTTGGTTGTGAGCATTCCCCCGGGTGCTCTTGAGGCCCTTCGGGAACTTTGACACACTCAAGTCTGAGAAAGGATTTGGATCAATGGCATTTGAGGTGGTTTATTCCATAACTCAGAGAGGAAGTCAAGAATCAGGCTTCCTCTGGTTGTAACATTTCTTAGTACTTTTCTGATGTAATTCATTACTGGGTCAATAATAATTTATGTAATAAACACTGGGGTTGGCTAGTGAAAAGGGTTGGAAATTATGCATGCTTGAGGGTAGATATCATGCCTACAAGACCTAAGATCTGCATGCTTAATTCTGTAATTTAGAAATCATGCCTATAGGACATAAGATTTTGCATGTTTATTTCTGCAATTTAGAAATCATGCCTATAGGACTTAAGATTCTGCATGTTTAATTCTGCAATTTAAAAATCATGCCTATAGGAACTAAAAATGGCCACAATAGAAATCATGTCTACAGGATCTATTGTTTTAGATTATGCATGTTTAATTGTGTATTTTAGATACCATGTTATTAGGATCTAAATTGTTAACATCAGATATCATTAAAATCAGTACT
The DNA here is from genome assembly GCA_026770625.1 of Nicotiana glauca. Taxonomy (NCBI): domain Eukaryota; kingdom Viridiplantae; phylum Streptophyta; class Magnoliopsida; order Solanales; family Solanaceae; genus Nicotiana; species Nicotiana glauca. The sequence goes on along the minus strand of MU751031.1, from coordinate 80,842 downwards.
TTGTAGAAATCATGCCTATAGGGATTCCCAAAGCAAGTAAAAAAATTTGGTTCGTTTCTATTCACATTCAATGTTAGATATCATGTGCATAGGGTTTTAAATCAGCAATAGTAGATACCATCGCCTGCAGAATCTGAAACTAGTATGTTTTAAAATCAGCTTATTCACAATCACTTCTAAGTAATCTAATTTCCTTATTTAACGAGGTCTAGCAAGCATGCCTATAGGGCCTCAAACCATTCGTTTAAAAGTTGTTCGGTTTTTCCACACTTCTAAATCAGTAAGTAGATATTATGAGCTCACCCAAACACTTAGGCAAGCCTTAGGGTAACAACAATACAATCGAATCCGCCTTTTGAAATTGTTACAACCAGCAGGAAGGCCTGATTCAGACTTTTTATCTGATTTATGCGTTAAGCTAGTCTGCTCCAACAATTGAACTCCCCTCGTTTTTAGTATTTTTAATTAGACACTAAATGTATGTGCAATGCATGCTATTTATATGTTTTTTTGAGGAGGTATACATGAGCCTTTACTTCTTTCCATGTTTCCCTTTACATGCCCTATTATTTGTTTTGTATGTCGCCTTAGATTTTTACCTTTTGAAACCAAAATCAGCCTAATATCCCTTCCCTTTAGGAATATTAATCCTAAATTCCTCCGGGACTGATAGGAATGGGATGAGTAATAACATGCAATAGTGGTCAAGACCAATCCACGCTTTAGTACCTTAAACGGGGTGAGAAAAGTTAGATATGGATATGATTATCGGTGCATTAATGCAACGTGTAGCCCCTCTTTTGAGGAGTGATTATCGGGTATTGCATTGATGTGATCCATATTTAAATAAACCTTGGACCCCATTTCTTTATTTCCCTTTTTCTTTCAAAAGCATTGCAACTCCTTGTTTAAAATCAACCTTAATTGCTTTTTAAACTATGTTTACTTTCAAACGGTTGTTTATTAAAATCCCCTCTTATTTGAGCCTTATCTGTTTATATGTCAATTGAACCAAATTCACAATCAACTGTCTGGCCGGGAACCATACGAGTGGATCCTGAGGGGTGCCTAATACCTTCCCGTGAGGATAATTTCAAGCCCTTACCCTATATGTGGTTATTCAAACAAAACATAGAATTGAACCATATTGGTGTCTTAATACACCTTAAATCATTAGGTGGTGACTCTTCAAATGTAAAACCCAGTTCACAAAAGGAATAAGTTGTCCCATACCAAATGTCATAAACTCGATTTTGCGAGAAAAGGGGCGCGAAAAGTCCCTGTGTGCGGAGGACCACTTTAACTCATTTGCAGGAAATAGTCAACATTTTGGGGCAATACAGCAGGAAGCTCATTCTAGAAAAGTGTTCCCTTGGAGTTGGAGCGACTGAGCACAATGTCCTCAGCGCTCAGGGCACCAGAATCATCCCCGACCTGGCCAAGGTCCTCGGAGATATCATGGTCAGGGATAGCAAGACCTCAGAGTCATTGTGTTCTAGGACAACATGATGAAACAGGGAGGAAGATGCATTGGCTACCCTATCATCCACGATACAACATCCTGATAAGAATTTCACTGATCCCATACCACTGAAAATTCATAATCAGCCAGCTTACTGTGCCCATGTTGAAGAGGAAGTAGACGAAAAGCCTTAGTTTCATGATATCAAGGAATTTCTGACAAAAGGAGAGTACACGGTGCTTGTCAATCATATTCAGAAATGCACACTGCAGAGATTCTCCAACAACTTCTTTCACAACGTGGGAATCCTGTATAGGAGGACTCCTGATTTGGGACTACTAAGGTGTGTCGACGCAAAGGAAGCATCCAGACTACTAGAAAAAATTCATACTGGGAACTGCGGTCCACATATGAATGGTTTTCTTTTAGCAAAGAGGATACTCCAGGCTGGTTACTTTTGGATGACTATGGAAACATACTATATCCAGTATGTTTGGAAATGCCACCACTGTGAAATACATGCAGACATGATAAAGGTACCTCAAAGTGAGCTTAATGCAACAAGCTCGTCGTGGCCGTTTGCTGCTTGGGGAATGGTTGTTATTAGACCGATCGAGTCTGCTACTTCCAACTGACACAGGTTCATCCTAGTGGCAATTGACTACTTCACCAAGTGGATCGAAGCAGCATCTTGCAGAGTAGTGACTGAGAAAGTCATGGAAGACTTTGTTCGCGATGGTATTGTTTGCCGATTCAGGATTCCAGAATCAATCATTACTGATAATGGCTCTAATCTCAACAACGACTTGATGAAAGCTATGTGTGAAACCTTCAAGATCAGACACAAGAATTCTATAGCCTACAAGCCTCAAATGAACGGAGCCGTAGAAGCCGCCAATAAGAATATCAAGAAGATATTGAGGAAAATGATAGAGAAGCATAAGCAGTGGCACGATAAGTTATCATTTGCTTTATTGGGGTATCACACCACAATTTTCACATCAACTGGGGAAACCCCCTATATGCTGGTATATATGGTATAGAAGTCGTTATTCCTGTTGAAGTAGAAATTTCTTCCTTAAGGATCATACGGGAAGCTGAGTTCGACGATGCAGAATGGGTGAAGAATCGCTTACGAGCAGCTAGGTCTTATACATGGAAAAAGAATGAACGCAGTGTGAATGGTAAACTTTATCAGAACAGAATGTCCAAAGCCTTCAACAAGAGAGTCAAGCCGAGACAGTTCGCACCAGGGCAGCTGGTGTTAAAGAAAATTTTTTCGCATCATGATGAAGCCAAAGGGAAGTTCTCTCCCAACTGGAAAGTTCAATATATGGTTCACCGGGTTCTAACAAGAGGAGACCTCATACTTGTAGAAATGGACGGGGAAGTCTCGCCAAAGCCGATTAATTCAGATGCAGTCAAGCGTTACTATGTGTAATCTTTATGCTTTCCTCTATGATACAAATTGAACTACCCTGACCTAATTCCCTTTTAAGAGGGGATACGTAGGTAGCCCTATGGGTTTGATCATAAATAAATAAAATTATCACCCCCCTCCCCCGAAATTGGAAAACTAGGGCAGAATTTTGAGGAGGACCCTTGAAATTCCAAAGAAATTTTAGCCGAATCGTCACAAGCGACAATTAGGAGCATCAATCCATTTAAACTGGGGCAGAATTTGGAGGAGGACCATCAAAATTCCATAGCAAGAAATGTAATGTCCCGAACCATGTCACACTCATCGGTTCATCTAAAAAAATTAATATTTTAACTATACGTTCATCTTGCACTTTTTACAAACTCATGCATACCATCGCTACCCCAATGATACATACAATATTACCAAATCAAAGCCAATCAGGTCAAGCATAGCCATCGGGGATACGAATTAACCTCCCCCCTTTACAAAACTCACGATTTTTCTTTGGATGTAGACACCTGGACTGTGAAATCATCGAACATACTACACACTCACGAGACAAACATTGTTCGGGAATACAACTCTCAAAGATCGTTGCCCTTACCAACGTTTGCTATCCGCACACACCGTGACATTCTGAGTGTCACAGTGTCCCCAACAGTCACGATATCGCAATCTGCTATCAGCTAAGAAAAGCCCTATTACCATTTGCCCTTTTATTTCTTGCGTAAGACTACCATTCTGCCTTCTGAGACTAAAAGCTTTCTCCATCTGCAGTTCTGCATTGCATAAGGCTACTATTCTGCCTTTCGAGACTAAACGTTGTCTCCATCTTCATTTCTGCATTGCATAAGGCTACCATTCTGCCTTCCGAGACTAAATGTTGTCTCCATCTGTATATTTGCATTGCATAAGGCTACTGTTATACCTTCTGAGACTAAACGTTGTCTCCATCTGCATTTCTACATTACATAAGGCTAGTATTTTGCCTTCCGAGGTTAAGCTCTACCTTTATCTGCATCTACTTGGCTGAAAGATTACCACATACTGCATTGCATAGCTGGAAGATCGCCTCATACTGCATTGCATGGCTGAAAGATCACCACATTGAACGACTGAAAGATCGCGACACTGCACGGCTGAAAGATCGCCACATTGCACGGCTGAAAGATCGCTACATTGCACGGCTGAAAGATCACTACATTCGAGTCAGACTTTTGACTCTCCTGCTTAGATCGATGGTTTTCAAGGCCTTTCTTATCGTTTGGATTCTTCTGAAACCCTAATCTCTAAGGTTCTTTTGATTTCTTTTAGATCTGCTTCAGATCTATGTTTGCTTTGAACTTCTAAGTATTTTTCTCAAAATTTCTTTTAAAACTCTGCCTTCAAATCTCTTTATCTTTTCCAATTAGGGTTTTATTGTTAAGTTATTTCGAAACTTTTCTCTAATTTTCTGGGCATATTTTGCTATGTTTGCTTATATCGTTCTTTTACCTGGGTTTTCATGTTAAAAGCCCTAATTTCTTTTTACTATTTATTAGATGAATGCTTGTTTGTTTGAGTTTTGTCTAATTTACTTGTTTATCCTCTTTTAAAACACTACTATTGTTGAAAACCCTATGGCTTTGGGTCTGAGACCGTTTGTTTAAGTACATGACGCGATTTGAAGTTCTTTATTTCAACATCTCTTATTCCTTTGTGTGATTCTTCTGATTCTAGATTTCTATCTTCTCTAAAACTCGATTATGCTCGAAACCCTAAATTTTCAAGGGGGTTTTCTTCACCTGCTACCGTGAGATCTTCGCATGCTTGGATATTCTATATTTCTTTACTACTGATTATATGTGACATGACCTAAATGACTATCATGCTGCGAATGTTTGATGTCTGCTAACTTTGCGATATTATTGCACTCTGTTTCTTTTTGCCAATAGTTCGCCTCGCATGTCTAGTGTTTGTGCACTCCATTTATGTGCTGAGTTTCCTTCTTTGATTGACCTTCAATTGTGTAACTGATTTCAAACTTTTCCTTGGTGAAATCCTGATTTCACTCGCCTGTTAAGGTTAATTGGTTTCTTTTCCTGTCTTGCCTTACTGAATTCTTTCCAAAAATAAATATATTGTTGTACCTAGACTTGATTACTTACTCAATTGTTTAACTACTTCTTTTGTGGCAACTATCAGTCTGCTTACAAATTGATTTCCTTCCTTATTATGAGCCTGTCATTACTCGTTAAAGGCAATCACTTGTATAATTTATTCTGAATAGTGATTGTTTCCATGTTTGTGGCTTATTATTTCTCTTTCACTCGTTTTCCAAAAGCTATAAATACCCTATACTTCTCTTCTTTCAAGGACACGAACAATTTTAAGTTAAAAACACACACTTACACTCAAAACTCTCTCTTGCTTTACTGCTACTTGTGCTACTGTCTCTTTTGCCGGCTGAAAGCCAAGGTTCTAGATTTTGGAGTCCTGCTTACTTTTCTTTACTGCACTTTGCTTCTCTGACTAGTATGTTCTAACTGATTATAAGCATCGACAACATGTTTCTTTCATTCTTGTTTGTCTTCTATTTTTATTTAACTAAGTTTTATTATTAAGCATGATTTATTATGCCTTTTCTATTCTGAATTAATGTTTTTGTTACTTACTTATCATGGCATGTGAACCTTAAACCCCCATCCCCAATGTGTTTGGTATCTATGTTTTGTATGGGGCATGGCGACATTGAACATTATTGTCCATGACCTAAACTTGATCCCTCTGGGATCATAACCTCCATGTTTTTTCTTGTTGTTGTGTGTTCTGATTCGCTTATAGGCAAGCTAGCATCTTCTATTACTGGGCATGCCCAGAGGTGACCCTTGCCTAAGTACATAGGCTCCTTGAAATGAATTCCCAACCCCTAACCCCCTTGTATGAAGTTAGCAAATCTATATTTTACTAATTACTGTTTCCCTACAACCCTTTATCCCTCTCCTTTATCCCCTCAGTTTTAAAACTTTATTCCTTCACTTCCACTCTACTCTTAGACTTAGGTTCTTCCCCTCTTGCGTGAGCCTTGCCTTGGGACCCATGACTTCCATCAGAACTTGGACACATAAGGGCTGGCATTTCCATACTGCACTCATTTATGTTCTGGTTATGTAACTTAGGTGTGAGTATTGCCCGGGGTCCTCTTGAGGCCCTTAGGGAACTTTGACATACTCAAGTCTGAGAAAGGATTTGGATCAATGGCAATTAAGGTGGTTTATTCCATAACTCAGAGAGGAAGTCAAGAATCAGGCTTCCTCTGGTTGTAACATTTCTTAGTATTTTTCTAATGTAATTCATTATGGGTCTGTAATAAACACTGGGGTTGGCTAGTGAAAAGGGTTGGGAATTATACATGCTTGAGGGTAGATATCATGCCTACAAGACCTAAGATTTGCATGCTTAATTCTTTAATTTAGAAATCATGCCTATAGGACTTAAGATTCTGCATGTTTCTTTCTGCAATTTAGAAATCATGCCTATAGGAACTAAAAATGGCTACAATAGAAATCATGTCTACAGGATCTGTTGTTTTAGATTATGCATGTTTAATTCTGCATTTTTGATACCATGTTTTTAGGATCTAAATGGTTAAAATCAATACCCTGTAGAAATCATGCCTATAGGGATTCCCAAAGTAAGTAAAAAAAATTTGGTTCATTTCTATTCATATTCAATGTTAGATATCATGTGCATAGGGTTTAAAATCAGCAATAGTAGATACCATCGCCTGCAGAATCTGAAACTAGTATGTTTTAAAATCAGCTTATTCACAATCAGTTCTAAGTAATCTAATTTCCTTATTTAACGAGGTCTAGCAAGTATGCCTATAGGGTCTCAAACCATTCGTTTAAAAGTTGTTCGGTTTTGCCACACTTCTAAATCAGTAAGTAGATATTTTGAGCTCACCCAAACATTTAGGCAAGCCTTAGGGTAACAACAATACAATTGAATCCGCCTTTTGAAATTGTTACAACCAGCAGGAAGGCCTGATTCAGACTTTTTATCTGATTTATGCATTACGCTAGTCTGCTCTAACAATTGAACTCCCCTTGTTTTTAGTATTTTTAATTAGACACTAAATGTATGTGCAAGTCATGCTATTTATATGTTTTTTGAGGAGGTATACATGAGCCTTTACTTTTTACATGTTTCCCTTTACATGCCGTATTATTTGCTTTGTATGTCGCCTTAGATTTTTACCTTTTGAAACCAAAATTAGCCTACTATCCCTTCCCTTTTAAGAATAGCAGTCCGAAATTCCTTTGGGACTGATAGGAATGGAATAGGTATAACATGCAATAGTGGTTGAGACCAATCCGTGCTTTAGTACCTTAAACGGGTTGGGAAATGGTAGATATGGATATGATGACCGGTGCGTTAATGCCACGTGTAGCCCTCTTTTGACCAGTGATTACCGAGTGTTGCATTCATGTGATCTATATTTGAAATAAACCTTGGACCCCCTTTCTTTATTTCCCTTTTCTTTCAAAAGAATTGCAACTCCTTTTTTAAAATCAGCCTTAATTGCTCTTGCAAACTTTGTTTACTTTCAAATAGTTGTTTATTAAAATCCCCTCTTATTTGATCCTTATCTGTTTATATGTCGATTGAACCAAATTCACAATCAACTGTCTAGCAGGGAACCATACTAGTTGATCCTGAGGGGTGCCTAACACCTTCCCCTTACGATAATTTCAAGCACTTACCCTATCTCTGGTTATTCAAACAAAAATTTTAATTAAACCCTATTGGTGTCCTAATGCACCTTAAATCATTAGGTGGCGACTCTTCAAATGAAAAATCCAGTTCCCAAAAGGAATGAGTTGTCCTATACCAAATGTCATAAACTCCATTTTGCAAGAAAAAGGGGGCGCGATAAGTCCTTGTGTGTAGAGGACCACTTTAACTCATTTGCAAGAAATAGTCAACATTTCGGGGCAATATGGCAGGAAGCTCATTCTAGAAAAGTGTTCCCTTGGAGTTGGAGCGACTGAGCACAATGTCCTCATAGCTCAGGGCACCGGAATCATCCCCGACCTGACCAAGGTCCTCGGAGATATCATGGTCACGGATAGCAAGACCTCGGAGTCATTGATAAAGGAACCTATAGGCTTAGCACAATGGAATCTCTCAAAGGCTCCTGCTCTCGAGCACACCCTTTCCTACACGAAGGCCGTAGGTTCTGGAGCATGCGTTGCACTCTTTTCCCTCAGCTCGGATTCTGTCCTAAATGAGTTTTACCGGCAAGGTTTTTAACTAGGAAACACCTACATGCTACCCGAGGAATGACCGACAAGTATTCAAGGCTTCTTCTCAACCAACCTCGAATACTGGGGGGAGGGGGGGCATCACCCTCGGAGGTTACATTTTTTGGAAAATATATCTCACGCCAAAATGGGCCTCAATAGGAAAAACTTTCTAACAGGCCAAATAGTCAAACGAGCCGTGTTCATATAGAATAGTCGAGCCCCGGCAGCAAAACATGCATGCATGTATTGACTATTTGAAGAAACATTCAGGATGTATCAAAAAATACTTTGTGTCTCACACAAGCTCTACACTTGCAATCCTACGGGAAATGGCTTTGTACCCAAGACATACTACCATCAAAATTCAAACTAATAAAGAGCTCAAAGAGGCACCCCTTCGAAACAAAGACCAAGGCCAATATTCTCAGGATTTAACTTCTCGGACAGTTTGAATATTTATCAGGTTACAAGTCCAACTGACATACCCAAAGGCTACGGCCATACTAAAGACTATGGTCATATAAAGGCTAAGGCCAAATAATGAGGCTCAGAGACATCCGACCTCCACTGTAAATTAAAAGGCCTTCAAACACTTAAAAAACTAGTTAAATCAGGCTACCCTCGGCAAAAATCTAAATACAAAGGGCTTCGATAAATTCAGCCCTTGAAAATTCCAAAGGCTTTGATAATATCGATCCTTGGAAACACCTCAAGAGGTGTTCGATTATGTTTAAACAAAGGAATCACTAATAAGGTTCTGATACTTTAGACCTTCGAAAAATCTACGGGTACAAAAAATACATGCCAAAGCATAATTAAATTTTAACTAAGTCTTTTAGGATGAAACGAGGGGAAAATTATATAGTCATACTAAGTGGCCGAATTGGCCCAACTTAAACAATCTAAGGGTCGATATATAAGAGCCTAAGGGCAAATCTTAAAAGAGACTGAGGGCCGAGATATAAGAACCTAAGGGCCAACATAAAAAGAGCCTAAGGGCCAATGTATAAGAGCCCAAGGGCCAACTTCGAAAAGCTTGAGAGCCAGAAACTTATAGCTCGAGACTCCGATTTGAACTCAAGGATTGATAATATCTAGGCCTTACCTCGGATCAATTTAAAAACATAGCTCGAATATTATTGTATCTATGAATAAAAATCTAAGGGTTTATGACACCCCGAGCCCTAAAGACCAGTAGTCGGATTGGTCATTCAAATGAAGTCTTTCATAAATAAAGACAATATTAAATCCAGCTCAAACCATATACAAGACAAAAGTTCCCCTTATATTTCCATAAGATGATTACAGCGAATATTTACACAAGGGGGTTCTACAAGAAAGCAAAATAGAGTAACCTAAATAATTTCGAGGTCACATCCTTAGTAGCCGCATCTTCAGGATCGCATCTCGGGGAGTCTCATCCTCGGCGGCTTCATCCCCGTCTCCTTCACCGTCGAAGGCACTGGCGGAATCATTCTCATCGAAAAGTATAGTGGCCGCCTCTTCTTCCAAAACCTTCTTCACATCAATGTCAACTAAAAAATTGAAGCTGCGAGAATGTATCTCCTCGAGAATCATCCTCCGAGATTGTCACCTAGCATGGTCCAGAGTGCTTGCTAACTTAGCCTCTGCCATAGAAGAAATCTCCTTTGCTTGGGCATTAGTAGCTCTGCGTCAGCACGATAATAAGCCTTAATGGCTGCAACATCAAATTTTGCCTTGGCCAGCTCAGCAGCAGATCAGGTTTTGAGCTCCTCGATTTCACGGCCCCGATCTAGGCTCTCTTCCTTCGCGCCTCGAAGCTGTTCAAACGAAGCTAACTACTCTTTTAGAGTGTCATTATCAGAAGCGAGATCATCCATACCTTGCCTCAATCTCAAGGTATTGGCTTCTTTTATCTTAATCTCCTCCCGAAGCTGCGACTCGATTTCGGCTTCTGACTAAACTGCAAAATTTAACGATGTCAGCCACTAAAACAAAATAAGTGCATGACTAACTCTCAGGAACTATCTTACCTTCTCAGTACTCGGCTCGATCTTGACACTCCCGTGTCAACTCAGCTCGAAGATTTCAAATCTCTAAAGCTTTCTTTACATATAAGGCTTTTACGGCGTCCCTCTTCTCTAAAGTTTTCTTAAGTTTGGCCTCGCACCGAGCAAGATTGTCTCATGACTTGGAAAATGCACTCTTTTATAGTGCCATAGAATTCATGAAAAGAAGTAAAGTTAGATCCGGAACAGTTAAAACAAAGGCACAATAAACAAAAGACTCGCTTATTCAAAAGAGTCAATATACCTCATTAAAAATGAAAGAATCATCGGGGTCGGGGCCGTCGTCGAGGCATTTGAGAAATTCTTGAAAGATGTCATGCGCTTCTTAGATGTCGTGCCCTACTTGGTTTACTCCCACTCCAGAGGTGATTTTATTCGGAGCCTCCCGGATCGATCCTTCGGAGAAAGCGGGTCCAGGGGGTGAATCATCCACGTTGATCACCTCGAGCGATCCGCTCAGGGGATTTTCTTTCATCTGAAATTGCTCGGGGTTAGGATGTTCGGCCTCGCCCTTATAACGATCTCCTAAATGAGGCACCTTCTTTCTAAATAATGTTTCGGGGACCTTGTTTGAACTCCCTTCAGAGATTTCTTCAGCTTTGGAGTGGGCCTCATCAACCGCCGCTGGTTCGGTGGGCTTCGGAGTATCAGCATTCTTTCTTTTATGGTTTACCAACAGGAAATCATCATCTTCTTCTTCCTTCTGTTCCCGAAGGCGTTGGGCCATTTTCGAGGATAAGGCTGTCGTATCGGCCTTATGTTTTCGAGCCACACTTTTCTATGGCATCGAGGGATTTCCATACGTCTCCCTTCTTCTTTTTCTTTCTTTGGGAGGTTTCAGAGCCTACACTTCACTAGGTGGGGCTGACATCAATGCGACGACATCCCAAAGACCTGCGTAAAATCAAGATCAATGTCCCATAATCAAAACACTAGAAAACAAACGAATAACTCACCATGGTTTTTTTCCTTCTATCGACCCTTGGCCAAATCTCGCCACTAACGCTCCGAGTAAGGGGAGGCGAAGGCTAACTTTTGGACCCAGCCCTCAAGGTCTGAGACCCCAACGGGAAACCAAGCAACTGCTACACCATCGCAAAGAATTTAAGTCAAAGGAAAATACAAAGTCAAGAAAAGAAAAGGAAGCAGGGTATACTCACGATTCATGTTCCACTCCTCGGGGAACGATATCCAATCAGCGGTAATGAGATCAGAGGTTTGGACTGGGACAAATCGCTTATCCGTTCACGGTTTTTGTCCTCATCAATACTAGCTAATAGAGATTTTAAAGATCGGCATTTCAACTTTATCAAGCCTCCCCCCCTTCGATAAATTTAAGGACTGTACAATCTGAGCAAATGATCGAGGGTGAAGGAAATCCCCTCAATTTTGTTCGAAAAGAACCCGCGTATGTAAATAATTTGTCAGAAAGAAGGGTAGAACTTTCCGAGCATCACTCGGAACCATTGGACAAAGTCAAGAATAAATGGGTCTATGGGACCCTGGGTCAGAATTGTAGGGCCCAATGTAAATGGGTAAGTATATACACTTAAGTACCCCGCTTTATACGTGGTTATATCTTCCTCATATGAAGGAATCACTATCTTTTTATTATTGTCCCTTTCACAATCCTTTTTTACTTGATCACGATTGGTCTTGGTTACCAAACTAATATATTAAGACATAAGCTCGCATCGACCCAGCGTGAAAACAACTTTTTCGGTTTTGAAATCGGATGTTATCTCACACGGCGGGGGATGCATTCCTCGATACGATGTGGCACTACCGTTTTTCACTTGGTTAATCGAGAAGACGAAGGATCTTTTTTCCTTTTGAGGAACATATTTAGAAGTTTTAGCCATCCCTAAGCGAAAGAATCGAAAAGATAGAAAATGTTGTTAGAAAAGAGAAACGGGAGATCAATGAGATTGGAAAAGGCTAAATGAGACTTTGGAAGCACTAAGGGAATAAAATTTGGAAGGTTATGGGATTTGTCTATTTATAAAGATCATTTAAATGTGTTGAGGAAGCCAAAAGGCCTACCGTCAGCTGCCTACAATTAATGATTTTGGGGAATCGTGCAAAAAGTAACCCTTCAGTCAGTTTAACCGCTTATGTCATGATATTGACATTAGGACCTAGGCATTGGGAAATAGTTTGTCAGAAATCATTAAGAACAATCTATGAGTTGAGTTCGAGTAGACACTCACTCGACTACTAAACGTAAGGGCTACCCGAGTTTGAGCAAGTTCTCACTCGGGGACTATTTATAAAGCCTCAGGGCTATCTTTATTTCAAGTTCAAGCAAACGCTCACTCGACTATTAAGGCCAAGGGCTACCCAAGTTCAAGAAAATTCTCACTTGGGGACTATCAGCAAAGCATAAAAAGGCTAGCTTTATTTAAAAAATTGAGACCCTGCTCTTACTCAACTCGGACTCAGTAGTCCCGGTGACCTAAGTTCACATCAAATCAATCCAAGCTTAGTTCGGGGGTTAACAAATAACTTTAAGAAGTATCATATTAATCAATTAAAAACCTAAGGGTTTATTATGTTTTGGGCCCAGTATTCAGACTAATCGTTAGATTCATACACATGGATTGATCACAAATGAAGGCAGAATGGAGTTCAACACAAATCGAAGGCAAAATAGAGAAATTCTTTTAGTAATAAAAGATGTTTACAAAGCCCACAAGGGGACTTTACACAGAAACAAATAAACAAAAATAACAACCAAGGGCCTAATCTACTTTCGGGGTTATATCCTCAAGAGCGACAACTTCGAGAACCTTTTCCTCGGGGACTCCATTTAGATATTTGGAGAAGACTGTGGCCTGGTGAATAACTTGGTGAGTATGGGTCTTGTCAGCACTACTATTGTGAAGCCACTTCTTGAGATATTTTATTGGTGTGGGAGGAACAATTTAGTATATGATAGTGCCGCCTCACTTCATGGAAAGCAAAAGAAATAAAGCGTCACACCAGGTTGAAGTTAATAGAGATGAGCAGCGATGTAAAGTCCATATATCTTTTGATACAGGTAGAATTTGGTGACCTTCTCTCATTTTTTAGAGCCAACAACAACAACAACAACTTAGTATAATCCCACTTAATGGGGAAAAGCTTTGAAAAAGAGCCATACATAACTGAGAAAGTTGATGCTGTATGACTTTGTGGTCGCATGTTTGAACCATAAAAATAGATGATTAGATGAGGATATAGAGAAGGGAAAGGACTAAAAGTTGTTAAAGAAAGAATGAGTGTAGTTTTTGGTTCAAGTAATCCCTTAATTATAGAAAAATGATGACGAAAATGATGGCGCATTCAATGTTTTGGGGGAGATGGACCGACGGTGCATTCAATGCTTCTAGGGGATTGAAATGATGGGACATTTCGATCACTTTGAACGCCTATGTCACGAGCATGATGTCATTGCAAGAGGTTCGAAAAAATTGAGGTCAAAGTCATTTCATATCATTCTATTCTAAGAAATGTGGGGACTATCTATACACAGTCAAAATTGAAGAGTATGATTTTGGAGGCTTAAATCGGGCTATAGGCCCGAGTCCGAGAGACTCGAAGTGGGTGTTTATCCGGCTAAGGGACAGCTACCTCAGGGATGCTGATCGAGTGTGTTGCACGGACCGCATTGCGGGCAGAATTATCTCGAAGTCAATCAAGAAAGAGCGGGAATTCTCAAGGACACGTGGACCTAGGCATTAATTATAGGATAAGGGTTGTACAAAATGGTAAAGATCCGTACTAGGTCGTTATACACCTGTACCAGTAAGATTCTTTACATTTGTTAGCAAGGTACTATATTGGGGTTTTCTCCTCCTATATAAAGTGTACCTTAATCATTTTGTAAGGGGATCAGATCATTCATTGCAATAGAACTTTCTTATTCTCCTTGTTTAACGTGCTCCCCAACTGTTCTTCAACTTTATAGCCTTTACTTTATTGTTCATACTTTATTACTCTTAGATGACCTCGAGGTCCCAAGATAAGTCAAGCTCGAGGCCTCCTACTGTTCCAACTACACTGATTTGATTCTTTACTTCTTCTTACTTAAGCTCAATATTACTTGTATAATCACTAGTATTGGAATATATCACGTATATTTAAAACCACAAAATATCCTTAATTGTAAACCCTTTTTTTTAATTAAACAATAGGCACAAAGTTCACGAAGTTCCTTAAAGAGTTGAAAATCAAAATGTTCACATATTCGCCATATCATCCGTACAAAAATGGTCATGCGGAATCAACGAACAAAGTGATTCTACAAAATGTCAAAAAGAGATTGGAAGCAGCTAAAGGCAAATGGACCTAGGAGCTACATAATGTATTATGGCCGTACCTAACAATGGCCAAATCGAGTACGGGAGAAACTCTTTTTTCCCTTGTGTACGGAACAAAAGCCCTGATCTTGGCAGAAGTAAGGGAGACTACCTTGAGATACTTCTGGGAAAATGGAGAAGCAAACAATGAAGCAATGTTGGTCAATTTGGAGATGGTTGATGAACGCAGTGACTTGGCACATATAAGGATGGCAACTCAAAATCAGAGAATAGAAAGATATTACAATCGAAGAGCCAACCTCCATTATTTCAAAGTGGGAGACTTGGTGTTAAGGGAAGTAATTCAAAACACCCGAGAACTCAATGCGGGGAAGCTAGTTCCAACCTGGAAAGGCCCCTATCGGGTTTTAACTATTACGGGGAAAAGAACATATGAGTTGGAGAAACAAGATGTCTCCAAGAAACTGGAATGTGGCATACCTCAAGAGATAATATTGCTGATAAACATTAGCTGTACTGAAAGTATGTGCTGCATTATTTTCCCCTTCGTCTAGTTTTTGTCCCAATTGGGTTTTTCTGGTAAGTTTTTTAATGAAGCAGCAACGGAAAGCATACTACGAAGGAAGTTCCAACAGCAGCAATAAGACCTTTTAATGACAAGGCACACAAGCGAAGAACCACTCTAGAGCGGTTAGATAATCATTTTAGCACAACGAATGCTTATGTAATTTATAAAATGGAAGGGATAAAGTAACGCCCTTTTATTTTTATCTTTTTTCTTGTGTGAACGATGAATTTATTGTCAATTGAAAGTTAAGCAAGTATTTCAAATGCTATTGCCATAATGAACAGGAGACAACATCTTCAAGAGCACCATAAACATAAGAGGATCCTCTCTTATGAAAACCTTCACAATTAAGGGTTGATTTTGGAAGAACTTGTGTCCAAAATCCAAATGCTTTCGGGGGAAATACTCCCAAACCTTGCATGACCAGACGCAAATCGTAACATTTGCACAAAACACTTAAACGAAAAAGGATGAAAAGATTAAACTTGCATAAATGTTTAAACGAAAGAGCACATAAAGGAAAACTCATGCAATACTTAAGAAAAAAGTATTTTTATTTACAGCAAATGTGCCAAACAACACAAGTACAAAAGGTTGAAAAAGAAATCAAAATCTAAGCTACTACATTTCCAGAACCCGGAGTAAGAGAAGCATCTGTGCCCCTAGGAGAAGGGGGTAGATCCGCCTCAGGCTCGATATCTTGGCCTTCATCATTTTGGCCCTCAACATCATCACCTTCCCGTTCCTCTTCAACTTCGAGAACATAGAACCAGAATAACAAGAATCGGTAGCATCAAGCCTAGTTGGAAGACCCCGTTTAGCAGTTGACTTCCGCTCACAGGCTTTAAAAATTTTGGCATCAAAGTCAATGACACCCGCTTTAGCCTTTTCCAAGGTCTTTCTCCTCATGCTGTACATAACATATTTTTTTTCAACAACGAGGGAATCTGCTCGATTATTGAGTTCTTCTTTAAGTTGGTCAACCTGGCAAAAGATTTTCCTGGCGCGGATCTAACGTATCGGAGGTTGACATCGAGATCACGGACCGTAGAGCTGAAAGGCCTATTATGCTCAATGGTCTTCTTATACTTCTCCTCCAATTGGGCATACTTCACCCTGGCAGTAGCAAGCTCTTCAGCTTTTTCAAGGCCGCTTCCAAATTATTTAATATTTTATCGGAGGCAACCTCACAATAATATGCACCAAGAACAACATTATGGACTTCAACCCATTTGGCCCTAGCTTCTTCAAATTGAACCCTCAATGAGGCGATCTCTTGGCTAAGGGTCTCTACTTTTTGCTTGCTTGTTGCAACCGAGACTCTAAAATAACAACCTCAGTAGCATTAGCTTCTAGTTCTGAGAGGTGAGCAGCAGTTAGGTCCTGCTCAGCCAAAAGTTGATCCCACTCAGAGGTAGTTCCTCGTTATCTCGAATAAACCTTTGGAGGCCCTCGAAAGCAAGAAAATTGTCCTGCGAAACAAAAAAATCAAACTCAGAATATTACTATATCAAAGAGAAGAAATAATGAAGGAAAGGAAGAATATACTGTTGCGGCATTATGTATAGCATGGTTTAACAAACACACTCATGAGAGAGCTTGTATCTTTTCCCTTCTTTTTCTGAAGCCAAAGGCTTCAGATAGTTAGCAAGTTCCACCGACCGAGACAGTAGATTGCATCTAGTAGATACCGATAGAGTAACGCTCCTCCTCCTTTGGCAGATCTTCTAAGGGGCGGCATAATTTTGCCTCAAATTCCCATGAACTGGGGACTGGGGAAGGGGAATATCGTCTTCTCGTACAGATGCAGCTGGTGGAGATTGTATAGTAGTTGCTGGTGGAAGTGTTGGTGATGAAGGAGATGAAACTGATGGCGTTGAAGGGTGAGAAATAGTTGTGGCAAATGCAATGTTGGTTGTTGGTTGCTTGTCAAATGAAGATTACTTAGCCTCACGTTACCAGGTGCAGCGACTGGGATCCAATAACATGAGTTCGAATTTTCCACCATCTCACTCTCCTAGAGCGCTGAGGCATCGTCCTTGGTTGGTATAACTAACTCAATAGATTGAGCAGTCTATTGAGCTGTGGAAGGTCATCGTCTTTTACATAGAGCTTCCTCATCATTATAAATAATCACGGTGTCTATGGTCGGCCCGGGGAGGGGGGGGGGAGGGGAAGGGGGCTCATCACCACAACTTCCATAGACGAACCGATAGCGACATTCTTCGCCCTCTTGTTCTTTGCCCCGATCGTAGAGGAATGCCTTCTATTAGGTTTCTTGCTTTCTGACCGGGGACTCCGAGAAAAAACACTTGCACCATAAGCAGGCTCGGAGACACCTGTCGGTGTAAAGCTTCTTGAAGCAGCATCGTCGCATCAACATGATTAGCCAAAGTATCCTCCTCGGGGATAACAACTTATCCTTGGGGTAGACCTTAATCCAATATGATGTTCTAAACATCAATACCATACAGGGGGGGGTGATTTATGTGGTACCCAATTTTCGATCTAAAAGGACCCGATCTTCAAGATGTACTACTATTTTTTGCGGAATTAAGAGTGCATAAAATAAAGAACATAAAGATTTTTACGTGGAAAACACCTGGCTCAAAAGGTGAAAAACCCACGACCTACTACTCAGTAGGATTTTCCCAAACTTCCACTAAAATCACTGAGTCAAAATAGCATTTACAAAACTCTTTCAAACCTAAGGATTAAACTCTAATCCCAGTGTGTCACATAGCCTCAACTGTTGCGACACCTTCACGTTAGCTTATTACTTGAATACTCAAAGTACCTATTACAATTGCTTCTATAAAAACTGAAAAGGTAAACTTTAAACCACCTACTACAATTTAACTAGAATAAAAATAAACATAATATAATTGTTTCTTCTATCTTGTCCAAGTAGCTTCAGGAATGCACACTTGAATCTCACATAAATTGCTTGCAAAATTGCCTCGCTCTTTTTCTCTCAATTTAGTTTAACTTGTGTGTTTGTGCAATCTGTAAAAGAGAACAATCACTATTATTTAATGAGTTAGTAATCAGAGTTTGGTTGAGACTCAATTGCTGATCTTCCATCGAAGTTGAGTCCTTGAACAATACAAACTCCAACCCTATCCTTTATCCGGATTGTTTCCTCTTCCCATGAGGTACTTTCTCTCCTCATTCAATATGCAACCTTTTCGATCAGTTCAGGAGATATTGCTGCTTGAACACTGAGACTTATCTCCTTCACGTGTATCTCACATTTCTAGGTTGATAAATACTGTGCCTCACATGATGGACCCGATCCATGATTGAGTTCATTTGTCATGCTTCAAAACTTCACCTGAACTTGGGCCAACAAATTCTCCCTTTTTGATGATGACAAACTCTGTACTTTTATGGATCAAAACAAACTGTAAGAACTCAGCTTAATCATCAACATTTACTTTAGAATTTTAACTTATCATCAAGGACCAGGTTTAATTAGGTTATAAACATCACATTATGCAGAATAAATATTAAAGCACAATATCTCTTCCCCCTTTTGGCATCATCGAGAAGGTGCATACATTATGAATCCCATATTTTAGTAATTACTCATGGCCACTTGCGCGACTGCAAGTGAAAACATAGATTAAATCATCAATAATCAACAAACATATTTAAACTATTAAGAGCAATTTTTTCATAGAACAAGAGAAACAACAGTTTTCATTTATTAGATATGTTTCCACCTACAAACCACAAAAAGAAAGAAAAAAACTTCCAAACATGAGCAAAAAATAGAAAAAGACCCGAATCTGGGTTACTGGGGGGTTACTGGACTGGTTTAGAAGACAACAACTGGATGAACTAAGGCTTGGAGGAACTAGAGGGCTGGTTTTGGAGAAGATTGAGCATATTCTGAAGCATCCCCTCACTTTTCTCCTTTTCTTTTGCTAGCTCAGCTCTGAGGCCATCTCTTTCAACTTCCAATTCAGCAACACGAACCTGAAGCCTAGCAATTTCAGCATCCTTAGTTCCATACTCCTGCACCAAAGCCCTAACCTTGCTATTCACAAGTGTCTTCAGAGATTAACCAGGTTCAACTGGGGTGGCATTTATAGGATAGTCACAAGCCAATAAGGTCTTAACACCAAAATGCTCCTCGCTTGATGCCAACTCCCACTTCTTCAAAGGCACCCTTAGCCTGTCCAGCACAGTTGTCAAGATGAACCCATATGGAGTTGTATGTGCCTTGGAGCCATTAATAATCCTGTCCAGTAGTTTGACAATGAAAGCAGGCCAATTTATCTGCATTCCTCTCATAAGGCGCTCCATAAGCACCAACTCCATGTAGTTGGCAGTATGTCTCATCTCCTGTCTAGGCAGCAGGCACTTGTTAACAAATTCAAACAAGACCTTATGCTCAGGTCTCATCTCACTTTTCTGGACAAATCTGGCTTCAGGTACATCTTCAACTATTGCAGCATCACAAAAATTCCTAGTAATTTAAAGATCAGTGGGGAGAGATTCCAGACATGGACACCTTTGCCTTGATCATCGTACCCTTCACTAGGTATGCTCAGAATCTCACCTAGTTTGATTGCATCAAACTCCACTTTTACACCATTCACCAGGTTGGAGACTATCCCTTTTTTCACAATGGCATTGGCTATAAATTCTATCAATTCATTCCTGGCCAGCCTGCCATCCATTTCAAGGACCATGTCCTTCTACCCTTGCCCAGTAAGAGAATCCATCAATCTTCTCATACATGCCTCATCCAGGTCTTTCAACAACCTTCATTTCAAAAATTTCTTCTGCCAAAGATGGCAAACCTATCTTGATTTTTCTCAGATTCTTCCTCTTCTTCACCACCACTCCACTCTACATCTTCTTCAACAATTTTCTTTTATTTACCCTTCACAACAGACCTAGTTCTTTTGGCTAAAGAGGATTCAGCAGGTACATGTATAGAGGAAGACTTCTTGGAAGAAGTCTTGGAACTCTTTGGTTTGGCTGTTGGAACCTCTTCAGTTGTTCCTCTTTCTTGATGGACCAGTTCCATCTCTTCTTCTTCTTCTTTTGCAACCTCAGAACTCTCCACAATCTTTGCCTTTCCTTTTTCCCTCTTTTTTCTTCCTGCTCTCTTCCAGAGCTTTCTGTAATTCTGCTTATCTTTGCTTGACCCTGCTCCTGGTAGCTCTTCCCTTAGGTACAGAAGGTACAGTAGGTTTTGGGGATGACATTTTGCTTTTCTTTGGTGGCTTGGAGGCAGATGGAGCCTTTTGTGTGGAAGCCTTGCATTTCTTTGGATCATAACTGGCCCCAAATTTCTTCAGAATTTCTACCAAAGTTTCCTCAGCAGATGCACCAGGTGCATCTTGATGCTTGCTTAAATTAACTAGCCCTTCAGCTGCCTCCCCAAAACTATTTCCCCCTGAGTTGTAGCCACTCTCTTCAATCCACACGGGGGGGTGGGGGGTGGTTTATGTGGTACCCAATTTTCGATCTAGAAGGACCTGGTTCTTCTAGATGTACTTACTACTACTGTTTGCACAATTAAGAGTGAATAAAATAAAGAATACAAAGATTTTATGTGGAAAACACCTAGGTCAAAAGGTGAAAAAACCACGACCTACAACTCACTGATCCAAAATAGCATTTACAAAACTCTTGTAAACCTAAGGATTAAACTCTAATCCCAGTGTGGCACATAGTCTCAACTGTTGCAACACCTTCAAGTTAGCCGATAACTTGAATACTCAAAGTACCTATTACAATTGCTTCTATAAAAGCTGAAAAGGTACAACTTTAAACCAGCTACTACAATTGAACTAGAATAATAATAAACACAATATAATTTGTTCTTCTATCTTGTCCAAGTAGCTTCAGGAATGCACACTTGAATCTCACATAAATTGCTTGTAAAATTGCCTCGCTCTTTTGCTCTCAATTAGTTTAACTTCTGCGTTTGTGCAATCTGTAAAAGAGAACAATCACTGTTATTTAATGAGTTAGTAATTAGAGTTTTATTGACACGCAATTGCTGATCTTCCATCAAAGTTGAGTCCTGAACAATACAAACTCCAACCTTATCCTTTATCCGGGTTGTATCCTCTTCCCATGAGAATACTTTCTCTCTTCATTCAATATGAAACCTTTTCGATTATTTCTGGAGATATTGCTGCTTGATCACTGAGACTTATCTCTTCACGTGTATCTCACATGTCTAGGTTGATAAATACTGTGCCTCATATGATGGACCTGGTCCATGACTGAGTTTATTTGTCATTTTTCAAAACATCACCTGATCTTGGGCCAACACAATAGAAGAGACGGGTCAAACTACTTCCTTATATGAAAAGGTAAAAACAAGATGAGTTTGACTTACTAGGACTTTTGGCCTTCCACCAGTATTTATGGGACGGTCCTTTCCAGGTGAAGGTTTCGGGCATAGTAACGGCCAAAATTTTTTGGACCTATTGGTCCAAGACATCAACCCTAAGTGGAACCCACTGAGTCGCTGAAATGAGTAAAGAAGAAGGGTCAATAACGATGTCGAATGATCTTTGACGAAAGAAAAAAATGAAGGTAGAATTACGAGTGCGGTTCCATAATTCTAGGAAAGCTAGAGTCGTGGCTGGGATGATGTCACTGGTGGTGACTGAAATGAACCGTTCCATCTACACACGACATTTTTCATCATCCATGATGGATAGAAAAGCATGGTGGCAACGTTTGGTGAAATTTATCATTCCCCCACGGAATATCTTGGGGGAATAGAGGTTCACCACTCGAGCTAGGGATAGCTGTTCTCCCGTCTCTTGGCACAAGTCGAAAACAAGAGATTGTCCGCCACACAGAAGGACTTACTTATGCCAAGCACACTTTATAGCTGTGGCAGAACTACAAGATGATGCAGTCAAGCTCTCCACTAAAAGAAAATGCTCCCCAGGTAAAGGGATACATTTAAAAATATATAAAACCCTTCTTGGGTGAGGTTATCCGCTCTGCCAGGCCGGGAGCGATAATTTCCAAATCTTGACGATGGCAGCCTTCCTTCATAGCAGGGATACTGGAAGGACGGATAAAAGAAGGGTATACGCTATTAGCCCACATACGAGGGTGAGCAGAATGATACTTCTCTTCAAAAGCTTTGGTAGTAACTAGACTCTTCGGGATGATGGTACTCACTATAGGGGGAGCATCATCATTAGCTTTACCTTTGTTCTTTGAAGAACTAGTGTTTCTGTAAGAAGAGTCCATTTTTTATTAGGATGAGGGTTTTATCTCAATGAAGGAAGTTTAAGAAATGTTAAAGACAAAGTATGAGTTGAGTAAAGAAAGTTTGAGAAAATTTAGAGTATTATGATGTGTAAATGAAGAAGTTTGGGAGCATAAGTAAATGTATAGTGGCTAAAATAGTGACCATAACTACTTTAATAACCGACAAAAGTGATGCTAAATCATGAGATAACACGTGTTCGGGTCATTAAATGCGGAGAGACGTGCGTCTAATCTACCGTCAGAAAACTTTTCAGATGGGGTCAGTGAATTTCCCGCCAAAGAAGGTGTTTTTACCAACTTCCCGGTGACACAAGTTATGCTACCGGAAAGCAGGGGGACTATTTGTATAGAGTAAAATATATTTAGGTTAAATGAACACATGAGGAAGTGATACGTGGAGCCGAAAACAGAAGACAGTTGAATCCGAAGGAAACGATCCTATATGCTATCGGAGAGAATGATACTCACAAAGATGAAATAAGTGCCTGCCCCCCGATAGCATTTAATGAGGAATATTCTATAGTATTAAGTACAAGGCCCGTTACAAGAAATATGGCATTCGCTGTGTGCCGTTACACATTCTTCAATTGCTCTCATAATTGATATTAAAGAGGGGCTTGATCATATGATCTTGTTCCCTAGGTGTAGCTAAAAATAATGTGCTCTATTATCATTGTAGAAGACACTATTCCTGGAATTACTATTTCTTCTATTTTATCCCCATCTCAAGGCTAAGTATCATATTTTTATCTAATTCGTCAATTATTGTAGGATCAAATAAATTCACTTGTCTATGCACAAAGTATAAATTCAACCGTACCGTTTTACAGGTAAACATATATATGTGTACCTATACGCGACACGATACAAAGAA
>MU751031.1:43499-56653 GCA_026770625.1 Nicotiana glauca | reverse complement strand
CCCCCCCCCCCCGGTTTCCCATGCATTGAAAAGACAAGTCATACAACCTCACATGACTAATGATGCACATACAACCTTACTAAATGATTGCAGCTTCCTCCTCGCAACAATGGATCAGCCACCAGTGAAGCACATATACAGTGAAGCAAACTTAGTCACACACATTCTAGCACAATACGCAAGTACACAAATGCTGGAAGGATATGCTGAACGTGAACACACATTTTGGGATACAAAGCCTTTATTTGTTTCTTTAATTACCGCAGAGACTTGTTAGGAATTGCATCGTTAAGATCTGTTCCATATTGTAATAACACTTTTTAATTTCCTGCTTTAATACATCTCGCGTTTTAGCACCAAATAAAAGAAAGAAAAAAAAGACAAATCATAAATTATACAAATGAGAGAAGAAACACACTTAATGTTAACTCTAGCTATTATAGCGAAGGGTATACCATGCAAAAAAAGAATGGTAAATGTCCATAATGCCCCTAAGGCCCATATGAAATGTCTTAATTGTCCCCATTCTTGCCACGCTCATTTTGGCCACAACGATTTGCGATAGTAACAGGCTCAGTTTGGCTTCCATTCATTTGTTTCATTCCTAATTTTTGTTTTATCAAGAGAATCATCATTCGTGTTCGACCAAAGACAAAATATACCCTCCAAAAACCTGTGGTTTGTATAATTGCAAATGATTTGCATTTACCAAGTCTAACGTCTCACAACATCCAAACGACCATACTTTGTCGTTGCACAACTGTCCTTTCTTTGCTACTTCCATTTAAAAATGTACTAGAAATAAAAAAGGCTAGAATCATCTATTTTTGTTTTAAAAAAGTTCAACGAAAAGATAGTTATTTCAAAGAGAGAGAGGGTGATTGGCCATATTTTGTTATTGTAAGCACAAAGGCTTATGATTGACTATTTTTGTTGTTGGATGCACAAAGGCTTATGATTCCAGAGAAGAAGAAGAATAGATCAACCTTCTTCTCTCTCTCTTTTATTTCTACGATATTTGATCCAGCCAGAGATTCTTATTTTCCAGAACAAGAAATAATTTTTGGAGGTTTAGATTTCGAATGGAGAGCTTTAGAAAAGCATATGGAGCACTCAAGGATTCAACCAAGGTTGGCCTAGCCAAGGTCAACAGTGAATTTAAGGTCTGCATTTTAAAGAAAAATTTCTCCTTTAATTAGTCTAATTAATGCACATTTCTTGATGGATGGAATTCTATTTTTGGTTTTTATTAAGGATTTGGATATCGCTATTGTAAAGGCAACAAACCACGTTGAAAGCCCGCCAAAAGAAAGGCATGTTGCAAGTGAGTTTGTAGATTAATTTTTGTTCTTTTGATATATAAACCTCAATCATCGTCGGGCTTTCTATATATGCTTGGTTACTAACTGATTGAGGTTATGCTATATTAACCTCAATGTACCAGAATGCTACATTAATTTGGTTTCTCACGTTTCAAGTCCTTGTTTTTTTTTTTTTTTTAATTATTTATTTTGTGGTATTATAGAATGGTATAATATAGTATACTCTGTTCAGACAGTTATATCATTCTATAGTATACTATATTATACCATTCTATAGAATGGTATAATATAGTATACTCTGTTCAGACAGTTAGATGCATTTGAATGAGGCTTCAGTTGTATTGGCTAAAGAATGGCCCAAACCAATTTGTAATAGACTGAAATAATAATTGTAGCTTTTTTCTTTTCATCAAATCTGGATGTTCATTTAGATTGTTTTCCTTAGTGATATTTGCTGCAACATCGGTTACACGTCCACGAGCAGACGTTGCCTACTGCATTCATGCACTGTCTAGACGATTGGCAAAGACACGCAACTGGATAGTAAGTCTTCTGAGCTAATTTAATGATTTGGTAGTTTTACTTTCTTTTTCAATATTTGAATAACTTGTAGCCGATTCTTATTGCTGAAATTATTGAACGCGTAATTTGCTTGGCAGAGAGTGTATTTTTGTTTAAAAAGTAAGAGGATTCTATTTCACATGGTGGTTTATGAATGATATTGTTTCATGCAGTCAATTATTATGATAAAATGTTTCAGGTTGCCCTAAAGACACTGATAGTTGTTCACAGAGTTCTGAGAGAAGGTGATCCTACATTTAAAGAGGAATTGCTGCACTTCTCTCACAGAGGGCATATTTTCCAAATATCCAACTTTAAAGATGACTCGAGTACACTTGGTAATTAATCCCCTTTTTCCTTTTAACATCATCACTTTTCCTGATTTTGGACCGTATTACAGCTTTATTGTTGCTTATCACAGCTTGGGATTGCTCTGCCTGGGTAAGGACTTATGGACTCTTTCTCGAGGAAAGAGTCGAGTGTTTTAGGACCTTGAAGTATGATATCGAGGCAGAGAGATTGACCAAAACTTCACCTGGAATTTCCAAGGTTTGTGTATTTTTGTTCCTTAATTTTTTCTGCATGATTTCATATAATTTTCTGAGGAAATTAATCGCATGATTTGCATTTGCATCAGGTGCATAGCAGAACAAGGCTCTTAAATGGTGAAGAACTATTAGAGCAGCTCCCAGCATTGCAGCAGCTTCTATATCGCTTGATTTGTTGCCAGGTGAGAATGGCCTAATTCTGTATATTAAGTCACTTAGTTGTTCACGAAGCTATGATGACTTTTCCATTTGTTCATCCAATATATTTTGATATCCGGACATCGTTTTTAATATCTTGTAAATTTTGCAGCCTGAAGGAGGAGCCTGTTACAATTTTCTTATTCAGTATGCCTTGGCACTGGTATGCCGTTCGCAACTTTTACTCACTAAGAAATCTATTTCCTGTTTTTGATTATTAGTTTGTACACCTATATGAAGAAATTATATATTCTGATATGAACAAAGTTAGTTAACATTATAGGGGCACTGACAATAATAAGGCTGGTATTATTCAAATTGTCACTGAACCATAGAATGTTAAAATAAGTCAACATAATAGGCCCGGCTGAACTCAATGCAGGTTTTGAAGGAGAGCTTCAAGATCTATTGTGCAATCAACGACGGGATTATTAACCTTGTTGATTTTGTGAGATCTTCTTTGCTTCTTTAAACTTTTATCCAGTTAATCTCTTATCTCATTGGAACATTAATTGGTCGCTATCTCATATTTTATGCAGTTTTTTGAAATGTCCAAGCATGATGCCATAAAAGCTCTCAACATATATAAAAGAGCGGGGAAACAGGTCCATAATTTCATTTCTATTGGATCTCTAAATGTGTCAGAATGTAGTAAAAATGTCTCCAATATGAATATATGTGATGGCTAATCTAAAGTTATTTTTCTTCCGTTTCCTTCCTTCATGTAGGCTGAAAGTCTAGCTCATTTTTATGAATTCTGCAGAGGGCTGGATCTTGCTCGGACATTTCAGTTTCCCATTTTGAAACAGGTCTCTTCATTTTAATTATTACTTGAAAAGCAATTTCTCTTGAAGGTCGCACGATCTTTATGAATCAAGTTGTTTTTTTTTTTAATTTGCTTCTTTTATGGTTGTTTTGTAGCCTCCTGCTTCCTTTCTGGCAACTATGGAGGAATACATACGAGAAGCACCACAGACAGGTTCCATGTCAAGTAGGAGGCTGGTAAGAACTGGAATATACCTGGATATACACTTTTGAGCTATCACCATTCTCTTTTTAGTTTTTTCCTATTTGATCACATAAACAAACATAACTAAGATATTTAAAAACTTGTACTAGTACGACTTGTGTTGGTATTGATATTTGAACTTTTGCTCAAATGGTTCAGATTCATTTAAGAGAATCAACCATTTTTGAGACCCCTCCATAGAAATCAACCCTCAAAACTCCTATGTCTAGCTACCATTCCCCAAAGCAAATCCCTGCACAAAAATCAACCTATTCTGATTCATTCATCTCTCATATTAAGGACTACAAGGAGGGCTTTTGTATGAGGTCTTTAGAGAAATTTGGGAAAAAATAAAGTTGGAAGAATAAAGAGTAAGACACATAAGACGGGTAAAAGAAAAAGTTAGCAGCTTAAAACTTGAGTCATTTTTTTCTACTAGTAACATTTTCCTTCATTGTTATTCTCTTAGTCTTTAGATTAAGGCAGATATGTATCGCAGTTCTTATCATCTTAACCCTACAAAAGATAAGGCTTCATCTAATATGAAATCTAGCTTTTAGCTATGTACTGGTGGCCTCAATGGAGTTTGTCATTGTTGTCTGATAGGAGTATAGAGAGACAGAGCAAGAACCTGAAACGCCTAAAGAACCTGTCCCTGAAGAAAAGGAAGAGAAAGTTGAAGCAGCTGGAAATGATAAAGAAGAAGAGGTTGAAGCACAAGAGGAACCTCAGCCTGAAAAATTAGAAGAAACTCCACCGCTAAAATCAACTGAAGAGCCTGTTGATTTGCTGGTAAGCTTTTGTTGATAGGAAATTGTAGGGATCATCCAAGAGGACTCTCATAATTGCTTGTTTTTATCAAGGGCTTGAATCAATTGGATCCAAAAGTTGCAGAATTAGAGGAAAGCAACGCGTTGGCTCTTGCGATAATTCAACCTGGTAACTTATGCAACTTTTCTACTGCATCAGTTTCAGCTCGCTTATTGATTAAAAATATCATACAGGTAAAGAAAATCCATCAGCGAATTATCAGTTGAGTGAAATAGGAAATACAACAGGATGGGAACTGGCTCTTGTTAATGCATCGAGCAACAATACGAGCCAAGTCACACAAGATAAAAAATTGGTATACTCCTGTCTCTAAAGCATTGAAAGACTAAGTTAAAAAAATTTCTTTTTTGTTTTAAGATTTTGAGTCACATTTTTTCGAAGAGATCAAGAATTCACAATTGTGCGAAATGTCATTGATTCCACGAAAATTTACTATGTTGTATCAGGCTGGAGGATTCGACAAGTTATTACTTGACAGCTTATATGAAGATGATGTAGCTAGGAGGCAAATACAGCTGCAAAATGCTGGCTATAGTGGATACGGGCATGACATCCTTGCACAGAATCCATTCAATCAACATGACCCTTTTGCCATGTCAAACAACATAGCACCTCCAACGAACGTACAAATGGCAATAATGTCTCAACAACAACAACAACAGCAAGTAGTGCAACAGCAACAATTCCCACAGCAAAATATGATGATGGTATCTCATAATCAATATCAATATCAAGGTCAATATCCTCAACAAATTCCATATATGGGGTCTGCAAACCCTTTTGGAGATCACTTCGGCTATCAACACAGCTCAATGCCACCACAGGGAAACCAATCACTGCTTTAGAGTTTTTCAACAAGACGACACTGTATTCTTTCATTATTATTTTTATATATATCAAAAATTGAATTGCTCCTATAGCTTTTCTTAATCACTGTGCTTTACTTCATTGTGAAGATTAAATGTCTATATACACTATGATCTCGCACATAGTATGTAAGGTGGTTCTCCATTTAATTTTTTGGTCTTTATTATGCGAAACCCAGAAGCAATAAATAAAGATAAACAAAAGAGAGTTCGAGTGAGTTAAAAGGATTTTAACCCTTTCGATTGGTCACTAGCAGAAAAGTTAAGCCATTGAAAACCCTAGCGCTTACAAGAAGACACAATTTAACAAAATAAGATATCAACTAAAGATGGATATTTCATACCATAAAAACAGCTAAATGCCACAGAATGCGATGGAAATTGGAAGAATACTAGAGGAATAGATCACATAAACTTACTATTATTAATGGATTATAGCTACCTTTCATTTAATTATTTTAGGCGAAATACATGTTACGCTGCGCCTTCTGAGATTCCTTGGAAGGGCGACGCAAGGCTAAGCAACTGATGTCAATGCAGTTAATGTCCGCCAACTGAGGTCCCCTCCGTACGCTAGACTAGATTGCCAGTGTCGTAGGAAAAACCAATGTCAAGAGCAATTGAGAGAACAGAAATGAGAATTGAGAATGAAAGAAACCTTGATTACATTAATGAAAGCTATTACAGAAAAGCAACACAGTGTCTAGGGGGAGAGACACTAGTACAGAGAATTGTTTGCTTGCTAGAAAGTTTGATTGCTTGATCCCCCCTAATAATGCTTAAAAAAATAATCCAAAACTACAAGACTAGAGTTGAATACGCTATAGAAACATAATGGAAGTACATGAAATAAAACTACTCTATATTTACAATGAAAATGAATTAGTTTTCTATAAGGCAGTAACAGGTCCGTTGTCAGCAGCATTGTCTTTGGCATCACGGTCTGCGCGCGCGACATTGTCTACGCGCGCGACAGTGTCTTCGCACACGACGCTGTTGGCATTTGCCTGCGTCTTGGCGCTGGCAAGGGATGGTGGGGCTTGTCATTTCGCGCGGCCAAGACCACGGAGCCGTCCGTGGCGCTAAGCATTGGGAGGCTTGCTAGGACGCCACGGGGCGCGCCCAAGGGGTCAAGGGGCATGGCTGGAAATTCGCCTATGACATTCTCCCCCACCTGAGTTTGCGACGTCCTCGACACCTTTTTTGCAAAATAATCTTCAATGAGGCTCTTGTAGGATTTGAGGTTTGTCCCCTCTCCCAAGTATTCTCTTCTGCATCACAGCCCTGCCATTTCACCAAGAACTCATGGTGATCTTTCCTTGAGGTATGAATCACTCTGTCATCAAGGATAGCTTCAGCACGCCTTTTGTCGATTGAATTGGGACCTCGAATACTAGGTATTATGAGCTAGCTCCGTGAACGATCCTCCGTGTCTTCCCGAAAAGGTTTCAGGAGACCGACTGTGATGATCCAAAAAGTCATCACTTGTTTCAGAAAATAATTTAGTCTTTTGAGGCATAAAAACCACCATTTTACCTCACCTCATTTTGCGTGCAAAGTCCGAGCGCGTAGCCGGAAAGCCATTATATGAAAAACTGTGGAAAATGATGAATTTTGCCTTTAAAATGAATTTAAGTTGACTTCGATCTATATTTTGAGAAAACGGACCCAGATCCGTGTTTCGACAATTCCGGGAGGTCCGTAAGAAAATATGGGACTTGGGCGTATGCCCGGAATCGAAATCCGAGGTCCATAGCCCAAGAAATGAATTTTTAAAGAAAATTATTTTCTGAAAAATATATGAGTTTTTAGAAAAGGAAATGTGTTTGAAATTTGATGGTATCGGGCCTGTATTTTGGTTCCGGGGCCCGGTACATGTCATATATTTAATTTAAGTTAAGTCTGTGAAATTTGGTAAGAAACGGATTTGAAATGATGTGAATCGGACCTTATTTGAGAAAATTGAAAATTTTGATGTTCTTAAGTGATTTCATGATTTTGATGATAAATTCATAGTTGTTGATGTTATTTTGGTGAATTGAATGCACGAGCGAGTCTGTATAATGTTTTTGGGTTAGTGTACATGTTTGGTTTGGAGCCCTGAGGGCTTGAGTGAGTTTCGGATAGGCTACGGAGTGAAATTTACGCATAGGACTTTGCTGGTATGTTGCAGGACTGCAGGCTTCGCAAAAATGCGAAGCCTGGCTTGCAAATGCGAGCATCGCAAATGCGAGAAGCCTATCGCAAATGCGAAAAAAGGCCTGGGCAGGCCTGATCGCAAATGCGGAAGGCCCTATTCGCAAATGCGACGCCTCCCTTGCAAATGCGAACCCCTCAGGAAAAAGGGGGTTGGTCGCAAATGCGACATCACAGACCTGTAAATTCATAACTTAGACGTATTTCAACAACTTTTCACACCCTTTCAAAACCAAAACACTCTTGGACGATTTTTCGAAGGCAATTTCTTCTCCAAATCGATTGTAAGTCATTTCTAACTCGTTTTCTTCAATCTTTAACATCTTTTCACATGATTTCAACTCAAAATCAAATATTTCCATGAAGGAAATTGGGTGTTTTGGGTAGAACCTAGGTTTTTCAAATTTTGGTGATTTGGACCTCGATTTGAGGTTTGATTTAAAAAAAATTGTGTATTTGAGTTCGTAGGTGAATGAGTAATCGGGTTTTGGTTCGAACCTTGGTTTTTGACCATGTGGGCCTGGGGTCGATTTTTGACTTTTTGGGAAAAACTTTAGAAAACTTATTTCCATGCATTAGAATTCATTCACTTAGCATTTATTGTTATAATTAAGTAACTTGTGGCTAGATACGAGCGAATTGGTGGTGGAATCAAAAGGTAAAGCTATAGTTGAGGCTTGAACTGTGTTTGAGGCATCGAGGTAAGTGTTTGGTCTAACCTTAGCTTGAGGGAATAAGAGTTTGGCCTTATTTGCTATGTGTTAATTGTTGAGTACGACGTATAGGTGTGGTGACGAGTATCTATACGTCGGTGTCAAGCATGCTCGTGCGTCCTATACTATGATTGATGTGACTCAGTTTTGTATTGATCATGATTAATATGATGATTTGTAATGATGGACAAGGCTTATGGAAGTATCTGTGGTAATTGAACATTTTAGAGCATTGATTCAAGTTGAGAATTGTGTTTAGATGAGATTGTGGAAATGAGGAGAGGTTTAGGATATTGTTTCCCTTGCCGGGATATTATTGTTATTGAGATTAGCTCCCTTGCCGGGATGTTATTGTTTTTGAGATTGGTTCCCTTGCCGGGATGTTGTTGTCTTGATATTTTTCCCTTGCTGGGATTTTATTATTATTCATTTACTCCTTGCCCTTAATGTTTGTGTTTGTTGTTTGGTGTGGAAGAATGTAAAACACGAAGGGTGATGCCGTGCATTGTTTTGGTGATAGAGTGTTAAAGCACGAAGGGAGATGCCGTGTATGATTTTTGTGAGGAAGAGTGTAAAGCACGAAGGGTGATGCCGTACCGCACGATGTACCATTATGTGCCGATTATATTGATTTTATGGTGAGGATGAGAGTAAAAGCATGAAGGGAGATGCCGTGCAGTTTATATTGATTTTATGGTGAGGATGAGAGTAAAATCACGAAGGGTGATATCGTGCACTTGTTTGATTTCTGATTCTTGTCAATAGCTGAATTGTGGTGTTTCCTATATTTACCTACTGTCCTCCTGTTGCCACCTGATATCTCCCCACAGCATGTTTCCCCCTCCCATCCTTGACTGTGTATTTCTACTTTTATTTTATGTTGTACATTATTTATCTGCACAGGTTTATTTGGTAGTCTAGTCCTAGCCTCGTCAATACTTCGCCGAGGTTAGGCTTGGCACTTACCAGCACATGCGGTCGGTTTTGCTGATACTACACTTTGCACTCTTTTGTGCAGATCCCAGTGCCATAGATTTCGGACCGCAATGAGATTTTTGCCCCTTGTTTATCAGGCGACCCGAGGTTGTCCTGCAGACGTCACCAGGCCTTGGCGTCTCCCTATATCTATTATTCCTATTTCCTTTATTTAATCCCAGAGACAATATTTTGTTATTTCTTTCAGACCTTTATTTCAAGTACTCTTAGACAGTCTTTGAAGTTGTGACACCAATATTGGGTAGACTTGTTATGGAATGGTATTAGCAGTATTATTAAACTTGAAAGTTAATCTTCCGCTTGTTAAATTTTGTTTATTATTAACTGTTGGCCTATAACTATTAACGAATTTAAAAATGGAATCTAGGCAAATAATTTGGTTGATTAGCTTGCATAGCTTTCATTAGAAGGCGCCATCACGACTCCCGAGGGTGGGAAATCCGATTTGTGATACTGACATGGAAGACATGATGAATTTTTCGCAAGCTGGGATATCCACCCGGTATGCAACTTTCCCAATGCGCCTTTCAATGGACAAGGGTCCAATGTGTTTTTGCAATAGGCGAGGGCCATGGACCCCCGCAAATAAGTACTGCTTTGGAATTTTGACCATCACTTTGTCTCCTACTTCGTATTCAACAAAACGACGATTCTGATCAGCATGCCTCTTTATCCGCTTTTGAGCTTTGACAAGATAGCTCCACACTATCTCCAAATTCTGTTTCCGCTCTTTTGAGAAGCTAGCAGCTCGAGGAGATTTAGACATGTTTGGTGCATTCACAGTGTGTGGGAGTAGTGGTTGATGTCCAGTAACAATCTCAAAAGTGCTTTTCTTTGTACTGGAGCTCTTTTGTGAATTGAAACACAGTTGAGAAGCATCCAGAAGCTTCACCCAATTCTTCTGCGATCCGGTTACAAAGTGGCAGAGATATTCCTCCAACATACCATTGAACCACTCTGTCTGGCCATTAGATTGCAGATGAAAACTTGAGCTGTGACTCAATTTTGACCCAAGGCACTTAAAAAGTTTGGTCCAAAAGTTGTTGGTAAAGTGTGAGTCGCGATCACTAACAATGTCTTTGGGCAGGCCCGATATTTGACGATATGAGAGAAGAAGAGTCGAGCTATATCTTCTGTAGATATATATTATGGGGCTGAAATAAAGGTAGCATACTTGGAAAACAGATCCACCACAACCAAGATGGTTGTGAGATCTCCGACGTTGGGCAATCTAGTGATGAAATCCAGGGACACGCTTTTCCAAGGTCTCTTTAGGACATCTAGTGGTTCCAAGAGTTCCGCTTGTGTCAAGCGGTCTGACTTGTCCTTCTGGCATACTAGACAAGTCTTCACATACTGAGCAACTTCATCGGCCATTTGAGGCCAATAATAGGCACATCGAAGTAACGACGTGGTGCGCTCTTAACCGGGATAGCTGGCCCACAGAGTATCATGACATTCCGATAGAAGAGTCCTTCGCAGATCTCCTCCTTTTGGAACATAAAGTCGGTTCCCTTTGACTTTCAAAAAACCATCTTCCATCTAGAACTGGCGAGTCTTGCCCTATCCTACCAAATCAACCAAGTACTGAGCAATATGATCCTTAATGAGTAGATCATGTGTCTGGTCATTGATGGAGATGGATACTTCACTCCACCTTAGGGTGGCGAGTAGTCACACTGATACTAGATCAGCTCTTCGACTGAGTGCATCAGCAACATGATTGGTCTTTCCATTACGGTACTCCAAGTTGATGTGGAATTCATCTAGGAGTTTCTGCCATCTGGCATGTCGACCATTCAACTTTGGCTGGGTCATGAAATGGCTGGCCGCTATGTTGTGTGTCTTGACCACGAATGGGGACCCCAGTAGATATTGCCTCCAAAGTCGCAAGCAGTGGACGACAACCAATAATTCTTTCTCATGGGCGGCATAGCGCCGCTCTGCATCCTTAAGCTTTCGACTCTCGTACGCTACAGGGTGCCCTTCTTGTAGCAAGACTCTGTCGAGGGCATAGTCAGATGCATCCATCTATAACTCGAATGGCTTGGCAAAATCAAGGAGGGCCAAGACGGGGCTACTAGACATAGCCGCTTTTAATGCATTGAAGGCCCCCGCTCTCCTCGTTCCCCTATCCCAGGGTGTGACCTTCTTGAGGAGTTCTGTCAATGGCAGTGCGATGAGGGAGTAGTTCTTCACGAACCGCCGGTAGAAGTTGCATAGGCCAAGGAACACCCTCAAGGTGTGGACATCCTTAAGCGGCAGCCAATCTGTGATGGCCTGAATATTTTTTTGGTCCATCTTGATGCATCCTTCCTCGATGACATGTCCGAGGAAGTCAATTTTCTTCTAAGAAAAGGAGCACTTGGACAGCTTCACATATAGTTTATGCTCTTGCAAACGAGCTAGGACCTTCCGCAAGTGCACTAGGGTTCTTCCAATGTTTGGCTATATACCACAATATTAACAAAGTAGACCACCACAAATTCGTCGATGTAATCTTGGAAGACTTGGTTCACTAGAGTGAAAAATGTAGCTGGGGCATTAGTCAAGCCGAACTCATGACCAAGATGTCGTACGACCCATATCTTGTCATATAGGTCGTCTTGTGTTCATCACCCTCTACGATTCGAACTTGCTAGTAACCTGTCTTGAGGTCTATCTTGGTGAACACCGCCACACTACCCAGTCTATTGAAAATGTTTGCCATTAGAGGAATAGGGTACTTGTTCTTCATGGTGATTTTGTTTAGAGATAGATAATCCACACAGAGTCGTAGGCTTCCATCATGTTTCTTTTGGAATAGAGCAGGGGACCCATATGGGGACTTGGAGGGTACAATGATCCCTATATCTAGCATTTCCGTTGAATGTCTCTAAACCTCGGTGAGTTCAGGTAGTAACATTCTATAAGGTACCCGGGTAGGTGTCTTCGCACCTAGCACCAACTCAATTTCGTGGTCCACAATGCACCTAGGCTGGAGTCGCTTTGGCATGTCTTGTGGCATGACATCTTCAAACTCCAGTAGTAGCTCCTTCACGGGTTCAGGAATAGGACCGAGGAGCGTTCTATATCTTCAATGCAGAGGGTTGCCAGGAATGTAGGTTCATTCCTTTTGACCCCATTCTTCAACTGTAAGGCCGAGATGTTCTCAATAGCCATAATGCAAGGCTTGGCCCTATTTGTTCCCATTATCAGTAGCATGAACGCAAATAGTACAGGCACGGTATTGGTTTGACTTAGGAATTCCAACCTAACTATCAACTTGAAGTTATCTATGATCACCACTCGCAGGTTGAATTTTCCTTCGTAATGGCCAAGCTTCACCGGTACCTCTTTGGCTATTAAACCCACTGGCTGGGGAGGTGAGTTGATACCCTTGACACTACCTATACCTTTCCCTACAACTAGACCAAGGCACTCCACCTGATTCGAGGCTAAGTAGTTGTGGGTAGAACCTGTGTCTATCATAGCCCGAATGGGCTTTCCATTCACCTTCATCTCAACGAACATTAAGGTCCTCTCTTGTATAAAAGGAGTCTCCCCATCCGCCTTCTTTTTCCCTTTCTTGGGGACTGGACATGGGTCCTTCTTCTTACGGATACCAGCATCGGTCTCCGTTAATTCCTCAGAAATGGAGCCAACAATTGCATTGAAGGCACCTACTGGTTCAGTCTGGTCCACATCATCTGAGTCTTCATCAGTCTCATCATCAATAGCCTGATAGGCGTTCATCTGTGCATATGGGCACTCATTGTTCCAATGTGGTCCGCCACAATGATGACATTCTGAAGGTGGCTTTCTCCCCCGGTTATTGTTGTTTAACACATCACTATTGCTGCTTGAGGAAGGAGCCTTAGATTTGGTTGAGCTCCGATCTCCCCTACTTCTTCTAGGGCCACCATTGCTAGGTC